>SEYY01024196.1:45000-50579 GCA_009176605.1 Armadillidium nasatum | reverse complement strand
TTCTCCGTGATCGTAATGTATTACATTTGATACACTTTAAATTTCTAATTTGAAATTGTTTGGCATTGATTTAAGTTTAAACATTGGATTTTAAACTTATTCTACCATTTTAAAACTTAGGTTTCAAAATGTAAATATTATTTCAGTTTTACTTTGCTTTCTAGTTTGCTTTTTGTTTGTTTGTCTGTCTGACTGTTTGTTTGATTACTTGTTTGTCTGTATGTTATTTTTATTCTTTGTCTGTTTTCTTGTTTGCCTGTCTGTTTGTCTGATTTAATCGTGATTGTGAGTGTAGAATGGCAGCTGTGCGCAGGCGTGGTTTTCCTATACACTTCACCAACGTCCGTGGCTTATTTTCTTATTTGGCCTCTGTGGAATACCACCTCTCTAGCCCCAGATATCTAAGAATTCCTCCTCAAACTTTTTTAATATATCCAACTATAACTTATTTCATAATTTCCGATCTAAGGGTGGAGTTTGTGCCTACGTTAAATCTAACACTCCGGTAACACATCTTAAACACTCCTAACTTCGATGTTCTATGGCTTAAAACCTTTCTTTCTACCACTACGATAATCTCGTGTTTCTGCTGCTGCTCTCCTAATAAAACAGATTTTTCTACCTTTTTTGAATACCTAACCACTTCTCACGAGACTGTTACATCTTCACATCCAAATACTGAGGTCCTCTATTTAGGTGATTTCAACGTACACAACACTGAATGAATGGGTTCCTCTCATACTGATTCAGGAGGGGAGGAGGCCGAATCATTCAGCATTCTCAACGATCTGGAGCAACACACATTCCGGATCGTCCTAACCAATTCTTAAACACACTTGACTTATGTTTCACTACTAGCCCTTCTCTTTATAAATACGCTGTCTTCACACCTATTGGTAAATCTGACCACAAACTAATTACTCTTAATTTTTAAGCTTTCTCTAAAACTGCTCCACCCGGCCGTAAGCGTATCTTCTGGCACTTTGATTGGGCTGACTGGGAGGCTTTGTATTGCTTCTATGCTAACTATCCTTGGATGGACTGTTTTGTCTCCGAAGACGTGCCAGTCTCTGCTGGTAAGGTGGGGGATGCAATCGTTGATGGGATGAGCAGGTTCATTCCTTCTTCAACTAAATTTTTCTCTCCTCAGAATCCATGGTTCGACCGCGCCTGCTCTCTTGCCATTCAGGCTAGAGACATCGCCTATCGTGAGTGGAAAAACTCTCCTTCTCCTATGACTCTTGCAAATTTTCATTCTGCTCGGAATCGTTTCAGGGATATTCTTCGACGAGCAAAGAGGACTTTCACAAAACGATGGTGTGCTGAGCTTCTAAACTCTCCTTCTGATAAATTTTTCTGGCCTCTTGCCAAAAACATCTATAACAACTTCTGTAAATCTTCCTTTCCTCCTCTTATTCACTCTGATGGCTCTGTTGCTAACACTCCTAATGAAAAGGCTAATCTCTTCGGCCTCCTATTCTAATCTAAGTCAACCCTAGACGACTCCGGCAATGTTTCTCCTACTTCTTCTCCTCTCAGAGGTCCCATGTATTTACCTGTGATTACATTTGATCAGATGCATGGGCTTCTGAAATCTATGAACGTTAGGAAGGCAAGCGGCCCGGATGGCATTCCTCCCCGAGTTTTAAGGCAGTGTGCGTCTGAGCTATCTCCATCACTCGTTCAACTTTCCTCTCTTTGCCTTAATACTAGTACTTTTCCTCAGTGTTGGAAGCGCCCATTAGTCCAACCCATTCCGAAAAAAGGTAGCCACTCTGATCCTTCTAACTATCGCCCTATAGCTCTCACTTGTATTCTGTCTAAGATCTTTGAAACCCTTCTTAACTCTCACTTCTTGGATCATCTGGAATCTCATTCCCTTCTTTCTGATCATCAGTATGGCATTCGACGCTCGAAGTCTACTGGTGATATACTTTCCTATATTACAGATCTATGGTCTTCTGCCTTTAAGGACCATTAAGGAGACTTGCGTGGTGGCGCTTAACATATCTAAGGCGTTTGACCGGGTATGGCATGCGTCACTGCTTTCCAAGCTCCCCTCCTTTGGGTTTCCTCCTTCTCTTTGATTATCTATGTCTAGCTTTCTTTCTAATCGTTCCATTTCGGCTGTTGATGATGGAGCGAATTCTTCTTCCTTTCCAGTTAATAGTGAAAATATATGTAAGTAAAATAAAATATAAGTTAAAGAGATAGCTGTATGTCTTTGAAAATACTTTATTGATAAAAGGTTTAGCATGCTATAATAAATTAAGATATACATTGAAAGAATTATATAAGAAACGCATGTAATTTCCAATAAATTATTTGTTGGAGAGTGGGTAACGTGTTTGGATATGTGGAAGTAAAAAAAAGTAAGGCTAAATAAGGAGATTCAGATTTAGGTTGAAGGGGATAGGTAATGAAAATGTGTACCAGAGAGATGTCTTTGAACATGCATGAGTGAAAAAAAGTTAGTTTAATGTTTAGATTTATGACGAGCGCTGAGAGACTTAGAACAAAAAGCTACACAATGAATTTGAAAATGTTGTAGAAATGTCTGAATTTAGTGAGAGAGCATGAATACAGTGCAAATAAAGACTTTCAGTTTGCATTAGTGAGATATTTTGTGTGACAAATATATTTAGAAGAATCGTTAATAGATTTATATGAGCGTAAATATTGTTAGAAGTAATATATATGAATTTTGCATTGATTTGTTAAGTATATCAATGTATGTAATGTTAAACTAACTGTTCTTATTTGGATACATTTGCTGTGTATGCTAATGTGAGTGAGCAAGTGTATGTGGATTAGAGGTGGACCGGATAGTAATTTTTTTACTATCCGGATGCGGTTGCGGATATTCAATTACGGAATATCCGCAGATGCGGATGCGGATGCGGATAGTTTAATTTTTTAAGAGTTTTTGCCATAGATTCTTGGAATTTTAAATATAATATCCAGAATCTATGTTACCAGGGTGTGGGAACTCTTGAACACCCCACCAACCTCTTTCCCAACCTCCACCCATTTGGAAAAAGGTTATATATATATATATATATATATATATATATATATATATATATATATATATATATATATATATATATATATATATATATATATATATATATATATATATAGCCAGTAATTCAGTATTACCTTCACACTTCACAGTTTCACATATTCCATTTGAAGTTAATAATTGGTAAGTTATTTTTTAGAAATAAAAGCTTTTGGGCTCTTTCAGGTGAAAGTTTGGTTCGCTTTTCGTCGTAAATGAGGCCTGCTCCACTGAAAAGACGCTCACTAGCAACACTAGTTGAAGGACATGCTAAATAAGTCCTTGCCAGCTCAGCAAGAAAAGGGAAACTTTTGCAATTATCTCTCCACCAAACCAGTTGGTCTTTATCTGCCTCCAAACGTGGGAGTTTCAGATAATTTTCAATAATCGATATTGTATCCTTTGACACTTCTGACTGTGATTCTTCATCGCTGCTGGAAGCTAGAAGATCTTTCATTGATTTAGCAATGCTTAAGCTAACAGATTTTGTTTCTTTTGTATCTGAGAGCTTTTGCTTTTTCTTGAAAGGCGTTATTTTAGCTGTTTCTATCATCTCATCGCATAAGCATCCTAATTTGATTTTAACATTCTGAGAAACAAGTGGTTTAAAAAATTTTGTTTTGTACCTAGGATCTAAAAAGGTTGCAATTGTATAAGCATCATCATTTTCCAGGTTTTCAAATCTGTCGTTCATCTCCTTCATTAATGTTTCAGTCATCCTTGAAACTCCCTTAGACTTAATAACATTTGTTAACACAACTTTCAATGTTGAAACAAGTGGTATCACATCTGACAAACATGATTCAGCTGAACTTATAGTCTTTCTTAGTAATTTTTTACTATCCGCGGATGCGGATATTGGAAAAATGATGCGGATATCCGGTCCACCTCTATATATATATATATATATATATATATATATATATATATATATATATATATATATATATATATATATATATATATATATATATATATTTTAAATGTTCTTATTAAAAATCACTTATTTAATATTAAATAACATCGAAGAATATATAATACAAAAATAAAGTTAATTTTAAGAACTGTGTTTTAAATAAGTGATCTTTAGGGAATAAGAACATTTAAATACATATATAAGTGCGAACTTAATTAGCGCTATAGTATATATATATATATATATATATATATATATATATATATATATATATATATATATATATATATATATATATATATATATATATATATATATATATATATATATATATATATATATATATATTATTTTATTTTTTTTTTTATTTTTACAAACAACAATTTTTAATTAAAAAATTTTAAAACTTTTTTCGTTGTCGCTAAATTTTTTACATATTTTAAAATCATTTTATTTTTCTCTTTATATTGATTTGTTTTCATTTGTTTTAAAATCAATAATATCAGAGAATTTTGTTCTCTTTTATTTGATTTGTTTATATTTTCATTCAAATTTAAGTTAATCTCCCTCTCTCTCACTTTCATATTTTCATTTTAAGCTTTTTTATAATCAAATTCGTTTGCTTTCTCTCTCTCTCTCTCTCTCTCTCTCTCTCTCTCTCTCTCTCTCTCTCTCTCTCTCTCTCTCTCTCTCTCTCTCTCTCTCTCTCATTCATTTTTCCATAATATATTTTCATTATCAATTTTTTTTCGCATTTTTGTTTCTTAAATTTCATTTCAATCTTTGTCGAAATTTCTCTTTCACACTCACTCTCTCTTTCAAACACTCACTCTTTTTTATGATTTCTTTATTTTTATTTCACAATACCTCTTGCATTTAATATCATATACTCTATTTTACTTATTCTCATTCTATCTTATAATATCTCTTTCACACAACTCTCTCTCTCTCTCTCTCTCTCTCTCTCTCTCTCTCTCTCTCTCTCTCTCTCTCTCTCTCTCTCTCTCTCTCTCTCTCTCTCTCCTTCTCTCTCTTTTACCTTCCTTCTCTTTCTTAATAAAAATCGCATTCCTTCACACTTTGTATTTTAAATTTAATCTTAATCTTCCAAACATTCTCTCTCATTAAGAATCTCTCTTATTCTCTAGCTGTATCACAATCCCTCTCTCTGTCACTTAAGGCTCCAATAATAATAATAGTAATAATAAAACTAATAATAATAATAATAATAATAATAATAATAATAATAATAATAATAATAATAATAATAATAATAATAATGATAATAATAATAATGAAAATAAAAATAATAGAATTTTCAAACTATCATTTAGCTAGCATAATTTTCCAACTACCTTTTAAAAGACGGTTGATGCTCTTCCGGTTAGTCACTGTCTTGTGATATTTTATGCACCGAGTCTGTCTGGACGTCGACATTTTTGGTTACGGGAATGGTTAACTGATAGATATGACATACCAGCGTTTATCCCAATTATTTTAAATTTTTCAAAATTTGTAATCTTAATCTTTGATTTAAAATCTTGAAGAAGACAGTTGATGCCCTTTCAATTAATTCACTGTGGTATGCTAATTGACTTT
>SEYY01024196.1:35000-42500 GCA_009176605.1 Armadillidium nasatum | reverse complement strand
CATGTGAAAAATAGGAAACTGGAAAATCGGATTGTGTATATATATATTGTTTTTAAGTTAAATTATAAATTATGATGATAATGTTAGTTCATTTGATTTTTAATGTCAGTGATAGGATAATAATGTAATTTATGAAATGAAATTTCTATTGCAGTTTGTTTATTTAACCCACTTGTCAAACTATAAAATGAAGAACTCGTAGTTTCTTAGCTAGTTGTTGGCCGTACAGTATATATATGTATATATATATATATATATATATATATATATATATATATATTATATATATACTTATATATATATATATTATATATAATCACTTCTGACTCTTTGCTTAGGGAATCTTATCTTTATTAGAACAGAAGAAACAAAGCTCTTTAGAACATTTTAATAAACTTCTCATCTTCAGGGTCTATTAATATAAAATTACAGAATGAAATAAATAATAAAAAAATGTACAATATATGAAAATTTTTGAAACACTGATAAAAATTGGCCACTAATGGAGGGAAATAAATTATTAAAATGAAAGAAGTATTTCACCTAAAAAATTTAAGGGTTACAAATTTACATCATTAAAACTGCCATTGCGCTTCTGTAAGTGTTTAATGATGGTTTGAGAGTGGTTTTATAAAATGATTCTAAAATACGGAAATCTAATGTGTGGTTGGTTTGTGTTTTTATTTTGAAATTTGATGGGTTTAAGTAGTGTTGAGGTTTTAGGGTGTGTTCTGATACTAGAATTGGAGGGATTACTTATATTTTTACCAATACGCTCGCTGGTCGTATACAAATACAAGTAATGATTGCTCATCCATCTAAGTTGGTAGCACCATGCGCCAACTCCACGTTCGCACAGCGAACATAGGGGAGAATAACTTTGTACTGGTAAAATTATAATTAACATAAAATTTATGTTTTCCATTTCTTAAACATTTGTTTTATTTGGATAATCTGAAGCTTTCTCATATTTCAAAGGCTCGTCTGTTATTTCCTAAGAAGTACTCAGGTGATAAAATTGTTCCAGTTTCGTTACTACCGAAATTCATGAAATCTGATAAGTTTAATCTTTTCTACCGACTTAATTTTGAACTTCTAAAACAGAGGATTGATTATGTTGAAATAGCGACAAATTATAAATTTACGCGTGCCAAATTATTTTTTCAAAGATTTCTACGTGTTTTTTATTCGTGTGATTTGGATGATGATATTTTGGGCAAAGTTTTAGATTATGTTCATGAAAATAAAATGAAAAACCCGTAATATAACACATCTCTGAATTAAAAAAGGGATTTGATTTTTAGAAAGTTTTTTGGGTCATGGCATCAAATTTTAACCTGATTGAAAATAAATCTACCTACGTTTTGAATTTTTATTAAAAGGTTATTCTAGGTTTCTCTGACAGGGATAATGTTAGATTTTCTTAAGAATTATAAAAAATTTGTAAAAGTCAAAAAATAATAATTTAGATTTTAACTTCCTTAAGGGTTTCCTCATACATTCGTGGTACTAAAAGAGGAAATAATTTACCTAAATGATTAATTGATGCCTTATATTCTTTAAAAAATAATAACATTTTTGTCTGTAGGTCGGATAAAGGTAAAAAAATTGTGGTTCTTGATAAACTTGATTATATAAAGAAGTCCAATGGTCTTCTATCTGATGTTTCGATATATGAACCCACTTAAGAATTCAAAACACCTATTTAATGTTTCATTAAAAAATATCTTAATTGAAAATAAGGACCAAATAAAGAAATTTATTGCATATTTGCCGAGATTGTCGCAGTTTTATGGTTTACCTAAAATTCATAAACAAAACGTACCAATTAGACCTATTATTTCAAAAATAAATAGCGTAACTTATAATTTACCTTCCTGGTTGAGGAATGAACTAAAAGTTTTAGTAGGTACTATTTCAAATTCACACATTTAAAAACTCTGATGATTTTCTCGAAAAAATAAAAGGAAGAGATTTGAATAATAAAACTGTGGTCAGTTATGAGGTGGTCTCTTTATAGATTTATAGATTGTTTGGGTTCTGAAATATTTTCTGTTTCTTTTGAAAATACCAAGAAACGTATAAAATTGAGTAAAGAGCACTCGTTTTTTCAATTCGGGAGCAATTTTTATGGACAAAAGTTTGGTTTAAGTATGGGTTCGCCTCTCTCCCCAACTCTTTTTGAGTCGAAATTTGTATTTTCAGATGTTTCTCTTCGAGATATTGCATGGTGGAGATATGTTGACGACATTTTTGCCATATTACCTGTTACCTTGGATCCTCAATTGTTCTTGGAAAAATTAAACAGTAAAATCCCATCTATAAAACTTACGCTTGAGAAAATGAAAAACTATAAAAAATTTATTTAGACATCCTTTTTTATGTAAACAATGTTAATTGTTGCCACGTTTTTATCTGGTTTTAGAAAGCCCACCTCTCCAATTCTCATATATACATTGGTTTTCTTATTCGTTTCATACAAAAATGGGCATTGATGCATCACAATACATGAGAGCATTAAAAATCTGTTCCTCTTCCTCTCTTCGAGATGAGCTAAATTTCATAAGAGAAACTTTCATATCCCTTTTCTATCCAGATAGCTTTATAAATAAAGCTAAGAAGAACATATATGGTGTAGGGTCTAATGTTAAAATAAAAGAAACATAATACTGAAAGAATTATCATTCCATTTCATGCTGACCCTATAGTTGAAAGTTACAAGACTTTTCTCAAACATGGTATCGTTTGTACAATCTGTTCCTAATACTCTTAAAAAGAAAATTTATATTTAAATCATGGTTGTCTGATAAAAATGTGATTTTAAAAGACGTATTTATCAACATGACTATAGTCCGAGGTGCAGTGATCGTAATTCTGCGTTGCATCAGCATAGAGAAGAAAAGATCACGTAATCGATATGAGTTCAGCAAAGTTGCTATTTTCTTGTCAAAATAATGATATAAGAAAGTTTTTAGAATCTTTCATAATTTTAATCGGTCCCTTAGCTCCGCCTATTTCAAACAAAAGTATTAAAAGTAGCTACATATCGTATAAGTGACGTCAAACTTTTAATATATAATATATATATATATATATATATATATATATATATATATATATATATATATATATATATATATATATATATAATATATATATATATATATATATATAGTATATATATTATATATATATATATATATATATATATATATATATATAATATATATAATATATATACATAATCCGATTTGGAAATTTGGCAACGCTTTTCTTAACATTTTTGTTTTTGTTTAAATTTCAAAGAAAACTGATTTAATTGGTCATGAAAACAAAAACTATCTGTTATTGGAGTCGGGCAATCTAATGACGTAAAAAAATAATTAATAGATTTCATAAAAGCATCATTTTACATATTATTTCTACAAAAAGATTTAATTAGATTTTAAAATTAAAAAAATCAATTTGCTTCTTGAGGATGTTTATTAAAAAAAAAAAAAATAGGCATACACAAAAAGTGCATCACTCTCAATCAGAAAATATCATTTATTAATCCTACTAAGTAATACTTATACTTTCGGTTCGGAAAAATTACTATTTTCTTGCAAAAAGAAAGATAATAGAAAGTTTTTAGAATCTTTCATCACTAAAAATACTAATAATTTTAATCGAACTCCTGGTAAAGTGAAAATTGATGATGTTTTGAATAATTTAATAAAAGATGAGAAATTTTACAAAAAATATTTTGGAAAAAAACATTTTCATGCTAATTTTTGTACATAATTCCAAACCAACAAAATTTAATTGAGTCTTCGTTTTGGAGTAGATGTTTCAGCTCTCTTTCTTTACTTATCTTGAATAAGGATCTCCGACTTTTGAGGTCGAAAGCTCAGTTTTTAACATACTTATTAAGTTTTAGTTAATTGTTATTCTTTTTATCTTTTTTTATGATTTTATAGATTTAAAATAATTTTTTGGCTCTTAGGTTGTAGTGTTTAGAGTTAATTTATTTATGAGGTTTGTTATTTTTAGTTATTTATTTCGTGTATGCACGCTCGTGTTTGACAAAATTTTTTTCCTTAGTAAATTAGATTTCAAATTTTGATATATATTATTATTATCCATGAATAGAAATTCTTTGTGAAGAAAACAGGTGTTAGTTTAGAATATTTTAAATAATATGGAATAATAATAAATTTACAGTGAAATAAAATCTAAATGCAAAAATGTAAGGTGATAAGAGTTAGAAAGATCCCTTAACCTAGTAGCTAGCGTCATTCATTTTTTATTCCGAGGTTCTGCATTCGAATATTTCACCGTCCAAATTTGTGATTTGGTTTTTGATGATTAATTAAGATTTGGTTATGCGTTGGATTCTGATATGTGTTACATGTTGTTGTTGTTGTTATTTGAGAAAGTATTTGTAGGTTTGCTTAATAGACGACGGTTGAGAAGCCACGCAATCAAGATAGAAGATACGAAATATTACGTGGTTCAGAATTCAAAACGACTACGATGAATACTACGTTAATGAATAAGGATGGAAGAGAAAAAACATGACGAAGATTGAAAAATAATGGCCACAACTGAACGGTAAGCTGATTTGTTCTGTAAATCTCCATTCATTCAGAAAAGAAGTTTCTGTCTCCGACATTCAAAAGAGAAGACTATGTTTCCTGGCGCTCAAAAGCGGTTGTTGTTGAAGCGTCCCTTGCCTCCGTGCGCATGAAAAAAAAGAAGAGGTCTACGACTTCCAGAAAACACGAAAAAGAGAAATTCCGCCATTCAAATCCATCCATGAAGAAACAGATGAGGAGGGTTCCAACCTCCATAACCAGGAAAATGCGTTTCCAATCAGGAAGTATCATAGGAGGGGTCCGACTCTCCAAACCAAAAAAGCTCCGTCTTCCAGCCAGGAAGGATTAGAGGATAGCTCCGATCCTAAAAACAAAGGAAGCTCCGTCTTCCCCATTCCTTGAAGAAAGAGGGAGTAAAACAGTAGGAATACAAAAAACTAGTACAAGAAAAAGGTTTCTAAAAAATTGTGGTACTGAGTTGCGCTATGAAACCCCTTTAAAGAGGTACCATCATCCATTAGGAGGAACGTATCTCTCCCGTGACATTTCACATTCCTTTTAGGAAGAGAAAAGAGCATAGATCTGAAAAATAACATCAAGAGAGAAGGTGAGGACTGACAGGTTGCGAGTTTTAGCTATCATTCGAAAGAATCTAGCATCTTCCCAAGTCGACCCCTTTACTATATATATATATATATATATATATATATATATATATATATATATATATATATATATATATATATATATATATATATATATATATATATATATATATATATATATATATATATATATATATATATATATATATTCCTTACATTTATTATCATAATTATTTTTATTATAATTATTATTATTATTATTATTATTGTTATAATTATAATAATAATAATTAATAATAATAATAATAATAATATAATAATAATAATTCATTCATTCATTCATAAAGCTTTATTCAGAAAATGGTACATTTACAGGTTGAAAGGTTAATAGTAGGTTATTATTAGTATTATCATTAATATTATTATCATTATTGTTATTATTATTATTCTTATTATCATTATTATTATTATTATTATTTAATTATTATTATTTTTATTATTATTATTTTATTATTATTATTATTTTATTATTATTATTATTATTATTATTATTATTATTATTTATTATTATTATTTTTATTTTTATTTTTATTATTATTATAATTATTCTACTAAATTCAATAATAATCTTAATAATAATATCGTGACTGTCCACTTCACTGAAAAGGGGCTGCTGGGGGAAAACACTGCGGTTTCCATTGAGCCCCAAAGTTTAATACATATTATTATAAATATAATTATACTTAATTTAATAATTACAGGTTCTGATAGGTTACTTCTAGAGTAACAAAAATAAATGTTAATCATGCAAGTAACAGTAACAAAGAACGTTACTTATGATGTTTATATTGAGAATACTAGTAATAATAATAGCAATGATGATATACTTTAGATAATAAAATAATAAAATAATAGTATCGATAAGAATAATATACTAACGGGGTGATATTTATAATAATAATTATACTAAATATAACAAAAAAAATTAATAAAATAATACTATTAAAGGTAATAATCCTACTAATAAAAATACTATTGATAAATATAAAAACAAAAGTAGTAATACCAATAATAGTAACTAATAATAATAAAAATAATAATAAAAATATTAAAAAAATTTTTTTTTTTTTTTTTTTTTTTTTAAAAAAAAATAAAAAAAAGTTATAATAATAATAATAATAATAATAATAATAATAATAAATAATAAATAAATAATAAAATAATAATAATAATAATAATATAATAATAATAATAATAATAATAATAATAATAATAATAATAATAATAATATAAATGTAATAATATACAAATAATAATAATAAATAATAATAATAATAATAATAATAATAATGATAATAATAATTATGATGATAATAATAATATTAATGACATTAATAGAAGAAATAATAATAGTACTAGCAATAATAGTAATAATAATAATAATTATTATAATAATAATAATAATAATAATAATAATAATAATAATAATAATAATAATAATAATAATACTAGTAATAATAATGAATAATAATAATAAAAATAATAATAATGATAATAATAATAATAATGATAATAATGGTTATAATAATAAAAAAAAAAAATAATAATAATAATAATAATTATAATAAATAATAATAATAAATGATAGAAATAATAATAATAATGAATAATAAATAATAATAATGATAATAATAATAATAATAATAATAATAATAATAATAATAATAATAATAATAATAATAATAATAATAATAATAATAATAATAATAATATAATAATAATAATAATAATAATAATAATAATAAGAAGAAGAAGAAGAAGAAAGAAGAAGAAGAGAAGAAGAAGAAGAAGAAGAAGAAGAAGAAGAAGAAGAAGAAGAAGAAGGGATCAATAAGAATTAATATATATTTTTTTAATTTTGCGGGCATATGCTTTTATTGATCTTTCAATTTTTATGTCGTTAGGGAGATTATTGAATAGGATGGTGGAGGTGTAGCTGACAGCTTGACGTGCTTTGGTGAGCCTGTAGAAAGGGGTTTGCAGGTTTGTATTATTTCTTAAGATTATTCCTCTCTCAGTTTGATTGTTGTGATGGTTAGTTATATAATATAATAATATAATAATAATAATAATAATAATTAATTATTATTATTATTATTTTTATTTTTATTATTATTATTATTATTATTATTATTATTATTATTATTATTATTATTATTATTATTATTATTATAATTATTATTATTATTATAATTATTATAATTACTATAATTATTATAATTATAATTAATAATAAAAATAATAATAATAATAATAAT
>SEYY01024196.1:17500-20000 GCA_009176605.1 Armadillidium nasatum | reverse complement strand
ATATATATATATATATATATATATATATATATATATATATATATATATATATATATATATATATATATATATATATATATATATATATATATATATATATATATATATATATATATATATATATATATATATATATATATATATATATATATATATATATATATATATATATATATATATATATATATATATATATATATATATATATATATATATATATATATATATATATATATATATATATATATATATATATATATATATATATATATATATATATATATATTATGTTTTGCACATCACCACCACCGCTCACGGGCAGATACCTACTCAAGGAAGGAGTGTCAAAGCAATAAGAAAAACCCTACTAGTCCAACCTAAATCAAGTTTCGTAGGTGAGTAAAGACGTGGGCTTTAATTAATCGAAATTAAATTTGGCAGGAAACACAAAAGATGAAAGTGAATTCTACAAAACAGAGGTGGCTGGAAAGAAGGAAAAACCACAGCGGATAAGCCTGAAGTAACCTATGTCCACACAAAATTTATTTTCAGACCATGCATACCTTGTAATACGAGGCTGCCGTAAAGGCGGAGGTATGCGAGTGGACAGTTTCCCCTGGCATTTGCAGCTATAGTACCTATAGAAAAGAGACAATGTACCAGGATCTTTTCCCAAAGATAAAGAATCAAGTGAATTAAAAAGTGAGGGAAAAGTTATAAGTCTTTATAAGACATTTTTTGAGAATTTATATTTGACTCAACTCTATCCAAAAAGATGGGTGATACCTGAACCACCCTAGAAATGAGAGCAGTACTCAATACAAGTGGGGATGAGAACTTTGTATAATTGAAGTAGTTTCGAAGAAGTAAATAAATTCTTTGGTGAGGAAAGGCCAGAGTTCTACCAATTTCCACCAGATTTAGGAAATTCTAGAACCTGGTCGTAAAGGTGACGTGTCCTGATACACGGCGTTTGAAAGTGTGGAATTAAAAGAAGTTGCGAAAACAGATAAAGAGTGTGTGTTCCAGACTTTATCAATAGAGTACATGTAAGACTGAGCATAGCGGTTAAGTCTGAGGTCAGAGAGTTGAACAGAGAAAAGATAGGACTGTGTAGAACGGATTTTAGAACTAACCTTTCTCAATGAAGAGTTCAATATATCAGTGTCTACTGTTATAGAGATAATATTCAAAGAGTAACGCAACAATTTGACGGGCAGAAAGAGACTAGAGAGAATTGGTGAGAGTGAGAGACTTGATAAGACAAAAAGCTTTAGACTTCACCTTCTCAAGGAGAGCTGTATGAGTTTAATTACCAAAGATGTATAAGGTGCAATTCTAATAGGTACGAAAAAAACTTTTATATAGATCAAGCAATTGGGGTGGCAAGAAGAAATTCTAAAGGCATTTCAGAACCTTCAATCTCTTAGAAGCTTATTTAGAGAGAAAATTAATGCGATCCATACAAGATAAATCACAAGATAAAGAAACACCGAGAGTATTAATGACAGATGAAAGTTTTAATTGAGTATTTTTTAAAAAGATATACTTGTGTGGAAATTTGCGCTGAGGGGAGGGTCCAACTTTTTTAAAACCATTTTATTTATTTAGCTCAATAGCTGAAAGTTTCAGTATAGATATCTTTTTCACAGATGAAAATAGTCCATTTCTAACGTTTTTACGACGGATTAACCGTTTAGAAGGTATATGTGGTCAAATGTTGAAAAAAAGTAATAGCGGAGTCAAACCACTGGTCTACATAAGATGAAAATTTAACTGAACAATCTTAAACACAATCTCTCGATTCTGTAAGAAGGGATTTTTGATATCACATCTAGAAAAAATGCTATAAGAACTCAATTTTTTTTTTTTTTTTTTTTTTTTTTGAGAAAATCATACCCTTCCGGGGAAAAAAATTATTTAAAAAAAATTATTCTTTAAAATATTTTTATTTTTGAATATTATTTAGAGAAGAGATAGGTCTACAACTTTTGTTTTGAGCATTATTAAATGCTATTTGTTTGAAGAAAGATATAAATTTTTTTAATTTTTGAAAAATTGGTCAAAAAATGGAATTTTTTGAGGGGCTATATCTCGAAACAAACAATTCGGATCGAATAACATATTGAAAGGAATTTGTAGCATAATTACTCTTCTATACACCTACCAAAATTAACTAATGTAGTATTAGTAATTATTTTTAAATCTTTTTTTACGAAAAGGGGAATTTTTTTTTTGAAAAAATTTCCTTTCTCGATACTGGTGCACTTTCTGCTAATGACTTTTTTGTATTATTCTAGGGGCAATAGTCTGCTAAAAGCTTTTATAGCTAATAGACACAAGAATACACATGCCAATTTTCAGACCAAAAAAATATATGACTTGGCCACAACATAAATTTAAACATACCTCAAATTTCCAAAATAACTTCTAAACTTTAAATCACTCGTAAAAACATTAGGAATCAAGTTTTGTCGTCGGGAAAAAAGCTATCTATATT
>SEYY01024196.1:10000-12500 GCA_009176605.1 Armadillidium nasatum | reverse complement strand
TTACTGTTATTATTATTATTATTGTTATTATTATCATTATTATTATTATTACTATTATTATTATTGTAATTATTATTATTATCATAATTATTGTTAGTATTGCTATTATTATTATCACAATTATTTTTATTATTATTATCATTATTATTATTATTACTGTAATTATTATTATTATTACTTTTTATTATTATTATTATTGTTATTATTATTATTATTATTATTATTATTATTATTATTATTATTATTATTATTATTATTATTATTATTATTATTATTATTATTATTATTATTATTATTATATTATTATATTATTATTATTATTATTATTATTATTATTATTATTATTATTATTATTATTATTATTATTATTATTATTATTATTATTATTATTATTATTATTATCATATTATTATTATTATTATTATTATTATTATTATTATTATTATTATTATTATTATTATTATTATTATTATTATTATTATTATTATTATTATTATTATTATTATTATTATTATTATTATTATTATTATTATTATTATTATTTTCATAATTATTATCATTATCATTTTTATTATTATTATTATAATTATTATTATTTTTTATTATTATTGATAATTTTTTCATTATCATGATTATTATTTATTTATAATATTAACTTTCTTGATACTGTTATTATTATTATTTTCAATATTTTTAATTATCATTATTATTAATATATTATTATTACTATTATTTATTCTTCTTCATATTGTTTGAATAATATAATAATTATTATTATTGCTATCATTATTTATTCTTTTTATAATTATTATTATTATTATTATTACTATTACTATTACTGTTATTATTATTATTATTATTTTTCTCTCAGAGTTATACGAAAAACGTTATTAGCCCAAGACTGACCAACTATTGAAAAAATATATTTTTTTTAAAAAATCCACCTTTTGCATGAAAAATATTTTAAAATAAGTATGCACACTACGTACATAAATTTTGGCATAATTATAGAAAAGAGTTTTATTTAAATATTTCTCTTTCTATTTTATTCAATCTGATTTGTTTGTTCCGAGATATGACCTCTCAAAAAGGTCCAATTTTGACAAATTTTCCAAAATTCCAAAAGCTTGAGAGGCTATATCTTTCTTCAAACAAATAACATTTAATAATGCTCTAATTAAAATTTGTAGATATATCTCTCCTTTAAACAATTTTGACCCTGCTATTCATTTTTTTCGATTTTTGACCCCTCATAACTTTGAAACCGTTATAGACTCAGAAAAACGCTAGAAATGTAGCTTTTCACCGGGGAAAAAGCTATATACACAGCAAATTTCAACTCAATTGGTCAAAAAATATAAAAAAAACTAAAAATTGAACCCTCGTTTTCTTTAATTAAAATTCTAAAAATTTTATTTTATTCTACGGACTTTATTAAAAAAATTTACTTCTTTTAAATTGGTATTTTTATGTAATGTTTTTAAGATTTTAATACTTATTGTTTAAATTTAAATTGACATATACAACCAATTTACATAAGCATAGACGAAGATGGCTTTAATTTCAGAGGGAGTGTGCAAGGTTAATGCGAAACTAAAAATGATAAAAATTGGAAAGAGAATTTACGTTCTGAAACTGTGCGGATTTTCAAGTTTGCAAATTTTCTTACTGAAAATTACTCATTATACTTGGCCTTGTTATGCTTGCAGACGAAGAGATATTTCTTTATTCAAAATCCTACAGAATAAGCTTGTGTTTTCCGGCCTATTACATAGTCGTCCTTCCTTTCAGCTTTCAGAAAATCTTGCATGTTATTTCGGTGTTGTATATATATATATATATATATATATATATATATATATATATATATATATATATATATATATATATATATATATATATATATATATATATATATATATTATATATATTATAATTATTAATACTTTTTTTATAATTTATACATTAGAAAAATATATAAACAAATAAAATTCCAATTTTCTACTACGTTACCCAACATTGTAAGAAAATTTTTAAATTAATTTAATTCTATGAATTTTTTATTTTATTTATTTTTATACTCATTTACAGACTTCCTTTTACTATCATTATAATAAAAAATAAAATATTTTTAATATATATATATATATATATATATATATATATATATATATATATATATATATATATATATATATATATATATATATATATATATATATATATATATATATATACAAAGCTCTTACAGTCTGATTAATCCCTCACAGACTTGAAAATATATGTAATATAATAACAGTCTGTTATTTGAGGATGATAATCAATAGCGCTAAGACTACGCGAACACGGCTCGAAAGGATATCCCATCAGGAATGGCTCAAGATTAACTATCAAGACAACTCACCTTTAAGTAACCCCGACCTCAGCATTACGTAGGCTCGGAGGTTCGGCTCCTCATATAGCAAACTGTAATTTATTACATATATTTTCAAGTATGTGA
>SEYY01024195.1:55000-60389 GCA_009176605.1 Armadillidium nasatum | reverse complement strand
AAATCTACGTTTGATAATATCGATAGTATTGAAATTTCATCTGATGTAGAACTTTACTGCAATATTTAATTATAGAGTAGATAAAGTGATTAGACCTTACGGAAAAAAATATACAAAAAGAATTAAACTTAGAGGATACTCATGGTATTAATTTGCCTAAATTTAGTTTACCCAATAAGAAAGTTTTAATAAGGAAGCATTCCACAGAGTAAAAAAGGAGGGCATTCTTCAGAATAAGGAAGGCACTCCCACAATAAACAAGGAAGGCACTCCTGAAAATAAATAAGGAAGGCACTCCCTAGAGTAAACGAAAACACTCCTCAGAATAAGGAAGGTACACCCAGAATAAACAAGGTAGGCACTCCTCAAAATAAATAAGGAAGCAGCTGCCTATATAAAGTAAACGAGGGCACTCCTCAGAATAAGGAAGGCACTTCCTAGAGTAAACGAAGGAACTCCTAATAAATAAGGAAGGGATTGCCCTTAACTTTCAAAAAAGGCACTCCACAGAATAAAGCAATTCAAGAGAAATATTTACCCTATTTTAAAAAGAAAAATAATGACTTAAATACTGTAAGTTTTCCTTCAGGCATTTGCAAGGAGGTCTTCAAGTTATCATTCCTTACGGAAACCGAAATCGAGAAACGGGATTCGAACTTCATAATTAGCGTTACAAAAATATTTCGAAGAATTACCATTTTACCATTTAAAATCACTTAAAAAAAAAAAAATTTGGAAGTCAAACAAAAATATAATATTATATATATATATATATATATATATATATAATAATATATATATATATATTTATATATATATATATATTATATATATATATATATATATATATATATATAATATATTATATATATATATATTATCCAGATTTTTAATTAAAATCTTAATTTCTAAAATTATTATAATACATTTATTTTTAACATTTTACTTTTAACATTTAAAATATTTAAAGGAAAGCCTAAAAAAAAAAAAAAAAAAAAAAAAAAAAAAAAAAAAAAAAAATTGGGAAGTTGGGAATGAAGCAGGGGGGGAGGGTTAGAGATTGGGGGGGTAAGGGTAGAGAGGAAATATTTAGAAAATACATTTCAAATTTTTCTTTTCCGAGCACAAAGAAAATATATATATTTTTTTAATACAATTTTCCTTTGTTTAGTTCTTCTTTCAAAATGTTTCGTTCCCTTTTCTTTCGTTTATGTATTTATATTTATAAATAATTTTTGTTTTTTTTTATTTAATTTTATTTTATTTTTATTTATTTATTTTTTTATTTTATTTTTTTATTTTATTTTTTTTGTCCATTTTCTTTGAATTTTCTCTTTTCTTTCGATTATGTATTTATATATATAAATATTTTTTGTTTTTTTATTTAATTTTATTTTATTTTTATTTATTTATTTTTTTTATTTTTATTTTATTTTTTCTTTGAAATTCACTTTTATTTTGAAGGAAGATTTTGCCCAATTTGAGAGCGAGTCAGTCACTCGTTTGGGATCCCAGTTCAAAGATTCAAAAATTTTTACTACATGATAAGAATTCAATTTAGTCGTAGCTTAGACTTTTTTTCCCGCGCTTTTGCAGATTTTTTTCGCGGGCTTTTGTGTACACGTGTTTACATGGCTTGCGAGGTACTTAATATCTAGTGTTTTCTCTTTCAATTGTTATTTGAGTCTCTTTTTGCTCATTTTAAGAAACATGAAAATAATCCTCTTCTTTAAAAATAATATTTATTTATACATTACTTGGTATTTTGTTTATCATCTAAACTTTAAAAGTAAGCATCACAGTTTCCACAAAGAGATATAAATGTTTTCTTAGGATTTTTTATTATGTGGTAATTACACCCGAGGAACAAAATTTGTTTTTTTAATTCTTTGATCGAGGTAAGAAATTATTATTATTAGGGTCATAATTACACAGGCATAGCCGAGGTATTTCTCAAGGCTTCCAAACATTTGGGCTTTATGATTTAAGTAGAGCAACTTTTTTTTTATCATTTGGGCTTTTTCATTTAAGTAGAGCAACTTTTTATCATATGAAATCCTAAAACGGGAACCTGTCATGGTCATCAACCCCATAATCCAAATTTCTGCATCAAATCTAAACTATGAAATTTAAGAAATTTATTTATAAATTCTGTTTACGTACAGAGTTGAAGTCTTTGTCAGATTATTTTACTTGAAATGCGTGTATCAAGCGTTACGAAGGTCCAGAAATTGATCCGTAAAGGGAGTAACTTCCTTGAAAAGTTTTCATTCTCGATAAAGAGTTAAAACTCGTGGGGTAAGAATATTAAATAAATAAATAAAAATTATTAGATCTTTTAATGGATGTGTAAAGCTGATTCCCTGTCTTTTGGAGCATATACAATTAACAGCCACAGTTATTATTATTATTATTATTATTATTATTATTATTATTATTATTATTATTATTATTATTATTATTATTATTATTATTATTATTATTATTATTATTTATTTATTATTATTATTTTATTATATTTTATTATTTATTTTAAAATATTTTTCAATTACTTTTTTTAATATTTTATATTAGTTTTTAGACCAGAAATTTTTTTTTTTTTTGTTTTTTTTTTTTTTTTTTTTTTTTTTTTTTTTTTTTTTTTTTTTTTTTTTTTTTTTTTTTTTTTTTTATATTAAATAAAAAAAAATTAAAAAAAAAAAAAAAAGTTACAATTTGAGTCCTGACTTTGGATCCAAATCCAGCCAAAGTTTCAATAAAATAATTGATTTTGACTACAATTTCAGCTCCGAATGACTCAGTCTCCAGCAATGCCTGACAATAATTTCATCACAACGCATTTACTAATCTCACACATTCTCAATTTAACCATCATAATAATAAAAGATGATTTTGCCTCAATTTGTAGAGCAAGGTCAAAGGTAGGCTTAGCATAGCCTATATGATAACTTGAGGACTAAATTGCAGAACAAGGTCAAAAGTGGGCTTAGCATAGTCTATGTGATAACGTGAGGACTCAATTGTAGAGCAAGGTCAAAAGTAGGTTTAGCATAGCCTATATGATAATCTAGAGCAAAGTCAAAGGTAAGCTTAGCATATTTTATATGATAACGTGGCAACTCAATTTGCAGAATAAGATCAAAAGTTGGCTTAGCATAGCCAATTTGTATCAAAAGATAACTATATGATAACATGGCCACTCAATTTGTAGAGCAAGGTCAAAAGTAAGGTTTAGAATACTTCTATTATGATAACATGGCCACTCAATTTGTAGAGCAAGGTCAAAAGTAAGCTTAGGATAGCCTATATGATAAAGTGGCCAGTTCGCCTACGGAGGTTCCTTTTTCGATTCCTAAATATAAACTCTATATAAATTTGCCCTAAAATTATAATTATAAATAAATAATAAATAAATGAATTACAAACTTCTTTTGAAGGTCACTAACTCGAAAATCAGGGATTTAGAAAAGCAAAATTCTTTCTTTTTTTCTTATTGCAAAGCTTTAAACAAATAAATAAATAAATTAATTAATTAATTAATTTATAAATTAACTCATTAAAATTTAAAGAACACTTTCAATTTATGCATTTAAGAGGTTAAGGGGAAGCAATATACTTAGCAAATTAGGAGAATAACAATGGTTTAATCTTTTTTCTTTTTCTCTGCATACATTTTCTAAACTAAATTCTTTTCCAATATTTTATTATTATTATTATTATTATTATTATTATTATTATTATTATTATTATTATTATTATTATTATTATTATTCACTACACCATATACCGCATGATGCAGAGTGGTGTCGACTGCACAAAGGAAAAATTCCTGCAATCATACGTGGGAAGAGACAAAAAAAAATTGTTTAAAAGGGATTTCCAGCCTTTAGAACAATGCGAAGAACTATTCTTTATGATCCAATCTTGCCGCCTAATTCAATCTCTTGCTTTTAAATTTTATATTCCTAATATTAATGTTGAATTTTCCATTTAAACTGAAAGTATTTTATCTGAAAGTTTTGTTGCTCAGCCAGAGATTTTGAAAAAATAATTTAATTGAGATTCATTTAATTTTGTTTTTTGAAAATTCCGATATTTTAAGTAAAATTTATTATTTTAAAATAAATATTTTAATATTTTTAAGTTGTTCGAAAATTATTTTTTTTATGCAATTCTTAAGCATTCTCTTAAACTATCTTTCAATTTTCAAAGAAGATTGTGAATATTGCTATGTCTTTTCTTCTCTTATCCTCTCCTCTTCTCTTCTCTTCTTTTCCTTCTGATGCTTCTTTCTTTCCTTTTCCCATCTGTTTTAAGCATCTCCACTCCTGACAACAGCCGAATCATATATATATATATATATATATATATATATATATATATATATATATATATATATATATATATATATATATATATATATATATATATATATATATATATATAAAAATCTTAATTTTGTGTAAATCATTAATTTCCTTAAGCTGCTTGTAAAAAAGCTCAATCTTGCAAGTTTTCAACTATAATAGTTACATTTGGCGATTTCTAAGAGCTGACAAATCTTGCCCTTATCAATAGAGACAAGGATTTTTTTTAATCTCCAAATTCACGACCCTTCTAATTCAGATCTAAATAATAATCTTTTGCAAAAATTTGATATAAATATTATTGTTGTCGGCCTATATCATACATTGATATATATATATATATATATATATATATATATATATATATATATATATATATATATATATATATATATATATATATATATATATATATATATATATATATATATATATATATATATATAGTGAACTTAATTACAAATGTTATACCCTAAGAAAATATTGAAAATGCAACTTTTTTAATAAAATAAAACCGAAAGGTTTACATAAAACTACATAAAATAATAAAACAGAATTCGAAAGATTGATTTAGTCTTCAATCTTTCAGGTTTTCTCATGTATCACCATTGCTCGTTAGGAAAAGCTTACTGCTATCTGTGTTAATTCACTTAATTTTATTTCTTTTGTTATTTTTGCTCAAAATTTTTGTATTGGGATTGTCACCACAATTTCAGTTGAAAATCATCATGTAATTTACAAGTGCTTTTACGGCCTCTCTGATAAAGTCATACTGAGTTGTTCACACCACAATATAAATATACATACTAACGTTTATACTGTAGGTCGGATGGATAGGGAGATTCATAGACAAGCGGGGATAAGGCCCTTTTGCATATGAATTTAAATTCAAAATTAACGACTATTTTATAATAAAGTTCGTCCACGGTTCGTCCTATAAGTTTTCTATTTTAAACATATAAGTTACCTCGTCGTCAATCAAGGAATTTTTTGAACATATGATATTGTTTGCCCTGTAAAAC
>SEYY01024195.1:40000-50000 GCA_009176605.1 Armadillidium nasatum | reverse complement strand
GAGTCTTTCTAGAGCGTCGATTAACTTAACAAACTTTCATTGCTAATCTGCTCCTTACACCAGAGTCTTTCTAGAGCGTCGATTAACTTAACAAACTTTCATTGCTAATCTGCTCCTTACACCAGAGTCTTTCTCCAGCGTCGATTAACTTAACAAACTTTCATTGCTAATCTGCTCCTTACACCAGAGTCTTTCTCCAGCGTCAATTAACTTAGCAAACTTTCATTGCTAATCTGCTCCTAACACCAGAGTCTTTCTAGAGCGTCGATTAACTTAACAAATTTTCATTGCTAATCTGCTCCTTACACCAGAGTCTTTCTCCAACTTCTTGCACCGGAGACTTGGATTGCACCGCTACCTCAACTATCCTCCTACTTACTAAGGTTCAAATTTGGGTCTTCGTTTTCGTCTTACTGCGAAATTGGAAGTTAATTTCGATTATGCCAAACCAACCGCTAAATGAGGAATACTATTGGATGAAACATTTAGAAAAATAGCAATTTATATATTTTTTTCTTTAGTTGTTGTTATAATTAGTAGTTGATTAACAGATTAATATTTGTTGCTATTACAACATTAAAAATAAAGAACTTTAATAACTTTATCACCTACAATATATATATATATATATATATATATATATATATATATATATATATTATATATATAATATATATATTATATATATATATATATATATATATATATATATATATATATATATATATATATATATATATATATATATGCCAGTAGCGTAGAGGTAAAACTCAATGCTTATGTGCTATAAAGGCCCGGGTTCGATTTCCCATATAGCAAACTATAAACTTCGATGTTTAATGGAATATTTAGTCTGCGAGAGTGTTAGCAGACTAATTATTATTATATATATATATATATATATATATATATATATATATATATATATATATATATATATATATATATATATATATATATATATATATATATATATATATATATATAATATATACAATATTACATTGGCAAGAAAACAATTATTTAAAATTTCCGATGGCATCTATCGTTAATAAAAACTGCTTCTTAACAGTCCTGAGAAAGATGCAAATGGCGTTGATTTTCTCTTTACTCAATTTCCCTTTCAAGAAAACTGTTTAAAACGAGTTTCTTGAGAAAGGCCATTTTGTATGTTTGTCACGCGAATAAAAGCTTTCCTTGCCTACGTCTCATTTCCATGACGGATGGCTCTGACACTTCGGGTCGATGAATCCAGGCACGGATTTGATAGAGGCTGAGCGATGGGAACGAAGTCATATGATTCCTATGGAATTATAATGTTGAGAATATTCTTCCTTTTTTAGGTTATCTCCATTTTGAAGTATTTTGGCTATTAGTTTTATCTTCCTGTTCTCGTGTATCGAAGAATATCTTCCGCCATTTCTTTTTCAACGTTATCTATATCGTTCCTCTTTAGATTTTATTCACGTTTTACTTCACTTCTTCTTAATAATTCTTCATTTTCTTTTTTACTTGTAGAGTTTGACTTTTTTTATTTTTACCTCCTCTTTATACTATTTGCTCTTTTTATTCTTTTATTATTTTTCTTTTGATTTATATCTAACTATCTATTCTATCTATCTATCTATCCCTCTATCTTTCTCTGGTTTTGATTGCCTTACTCTGTCCCCTAATTCATTCCACGTATTTTTATATAATCCCTTTGTAAAACTTCTTCTCTTTCGTCCTTAACCTTTTCCTCTTTCTCTGACACTCACACTCACACTCACACGCACACACAATCTCTCTCTCTCTTTTTCTCTCTCTCTCTCTCACACACACACACAAGACACATTCTTCCTTCCTGTTTTGTCCCCTGTTTCTCTTACACTCTCTTACACACCTACAACGCTCTCTCTCTCTCTCTCTCTCTCTCTCTCTCTCTCTCTCTCTCTCTCTCTCTCTCTCTAACTCCTTTCATCTTGATTAAAGCTCCCTTGCTTCTGAAATGGTACAACTATGCCAAATGTTTTATTCCTTTTTATTACTGTAAAATTCTTTTATAACTCTGCTTTTCTCAATTAAATTCACGTTGAGTCTTCTATTTTTATATTATTTTAAGCAAGTTCGCCTTAAAAGCAAAGGAAAATAACGTTTTCTATGATCCTTACGTGCAGCATTTACCAAACTCACTTTTTTTAGGGAGAAAATTTCAAGTAGGAAGGAAAAAAAAAGTGGAGCCCAAAAAGAATTTATTTGTTAGCCGTTTTGACTTTGAAGGAAGTTGGCGTAGACGGACGGACCTTGAGGTTCGAAAACGTTTGTCGACTGGAAAAAAAATTCAGACACTTAAGATATACATGTGCAAACCTACACTAACATGCGCGTAGGAAAATATTCCGACACTTAAGATGCACGCACGATGACACACCAATTGACATACACATACACACACATACAAACACACACACACACACATATATATATATATATATATATATATATATAATATATATATATATATATATATATATATATATATATATATATATATATATATATATATATATATATATATATATATATATATATATATATATAATATATATATATATAGGTAAAGGTAAGAATCTTTCTGACCTTCGATATTTGGAAAATATCGATATATCGATATATCGAACCTATTCAAAAGAGTTGCCACGAGGTGAGGGTATTACTGCCATATTACACCAGACATACTCACATTAGTTTTCTAGAAGAACTTTGTTCGACTTATCATAACCTGAACTACCGAAGTTGCCGAAAATAGAGGCTAACCTATAAAAGAGCGTGGCCGCAAGACGAGGCTTACTGCCATCAAAATATCGATATTTTTAAAAATATCGATATATAAGGTCAGAAAGCTTCTTAACTATAGTATATATATATATATATATATATATATATATATATATATATATATATATATATATATATATAATATATATATATATATATAGGTAAAGGTGTAGATTGTTTCTGACTTTCGATTGTCAGAAAATATCGATAATCGAAAATATCGAAGAGGCCTAACGTAAACTGCCGAGAATTAGAGAGGCTACGGCCCTATTACTAGACATACACACAATTATTATTACTTACTTTTCTAGCAGAACCTAATTCGACTTTCATAACCTGAACTACGAAGTTGCCGTAAAAGAGGCCTAACCTAAACAAGAAATTGCCGTAAAAAGAGGCCTAACCTACACAAGAACGTTGCGCGACATACTAGCCTAGGGCGTATTACAGACGTATAAAAAAAAAATTATAGGTATAAAAGTGTCGATTAAAATAAAATATCGACATAAAAAAATATCGATATAAAATATCGAAAGTCAGAAACAATCTACACCTAAGCCTATATATATATATATATATATATATATATATATATATATATATATATATATATATATATATATATATATATATTATAATATATATATATATATATATATATATATATATATAATATCGGTTGAATAATATTACTGTAAAACTATTATTTTTTTGTGGGATGTGACGTAAATAACCATTTGCAATACTGGGTGACTAAAATCCATCTAAATATTTGAAAGTCAAATAATGCAATGGCAATGACGAAAATTAAATAGAGTCCGACGGAGATTTTCAAATTGCAGAGCGAGTCGGTTTTTTAGCCAGACGTAAGATGTTACTAATTGTATAGAATGTTCGTTTCATAAAGGGAAATTTTGGCCAGACTTCAGTTTGAGCCACTTAAATATTTAAAAAACTACTGAACGTACATACAAAAGGATAACATTTTTGGAATCCTTGAAGAAATTTTATAAGGAAAAATTGGGAATTAAAAAAAAAATAAATTTATTTTAATAACGAAATTTATAGTTTTTAGGAAAAATGGACGCCATCGTACCTTTGGCAGCGCACGTTTGAGAGCGTCTTTTTATGAGTCAAATTCCGAGAATTTAAAGGTGCGTAATTTTCGCGAGTGCGTAGAAATTTGTAACAAAAATGTAAAATATATATATATTTGGTGTAATATGGCAGTAGGCTACGATCCTACGGCAACATACCAGCTATCGGTTAGGCCACAATCCCACGGCAACTTCGGTCGTCAGGTTAAATAAGTCGAAAAGAGTTCGTTAAATAAAAAACCTTACTAATAATAAAAATAATAAGGACAGATTTTTCCTCAAATATCGTAAAAAATTTTTTTTTTTTATTTTAAAATATTTTACATTTTTCTTACCTAAATTTCGACAAGGATTCCAAAAATATAATCCTTTTTTATGTACGTTCAGTAGTTTTTGAAATATTTAAGTGGTTCAAACTGAAGTCTGACCAAAATTTTTTAAATTTTTTCCATTTCTCACGGGTTGTACGTATGTGAGCGAGGCTCCTGAAAACATATATGCTCGTAGACCATTCATTTGAACGTGAAATAAAAATGAAAAAAAAAAAATTTTTTTTAGAGCCCATTTGGTCTTCCTTATAGCTGAATCATAGTTGTCGTACTGCTTGCCTTCTTAAAGTTAATGCTACTCACTCGATAACGACCAAATTATTTAAAAAAACTTCTTTTTTAACATTAGCATTAATTTTGGCAATTCATATAATATTGCAAGTTGCTATTTACCTCATTTCTTACAAAAAAAATTTTTTTAATTAAATAAAACGGGATATATAATATATATATATATATATATATATATATATATATATATATATATATATATATATATATATATATATATATATATATATATATATATATATATATATATATATATATATATATATATAATATATATTGAAAACATTCAGAGCTGCCAAGTCTGCAAAATCATAGAAAAAATAAATTGTAGACTGTAACGTAGACTATATGAATAGAGTTATGCAACTTGAAACCTTTAGAATTATCAAAGATTAACAGTTGAAAGCTAAAAAGTGTGTTTTTGTAGCCTGCTATATCTTTTTTTTTTATTCCTCCCGTTCAGTGATTCTACCTTAGCTTCCTTAGTACTGTAAAAAATTTACTTGTGGTCGTTTAAACTTTCAAGGAAATTGGTGTAAACGAATGATGCAGTGTTTCGAAAACGTTTGTCGAATGGGAAAAAAAATTTTTAGACATTAGGACACGCACGCACACAAAGGGAAAAATTCTGACATTTAAGATACACTCAAAGACACATCAACACACACCAACACACAAACAGGTACAGTACATATTATTTTTGTTTTCCTTAATGATATAATTTTTAGTCTTTGATCAGAAGTGCGAAATTACTTCTAATTATGTCGCATGTATCCGTGTTGAATCGAAGATTTGAAAGTGTTCAAATCTTACTATGTTTAAAAGAAGCCTCTAAACATATTTCAAATATTTTGGAAATTGGAACCAAGAAGGCAGTTTCTTTTTCCGGCTACAAACCACTTATAGTGATTATTTTACAGGTTATTTATTCTTATCGAACAAATAATGGATTGCATTGTTATCTAACTTATGTTAGATATTTCTTCATTAGTTGTGAACTTCAGTTAAAATTCATTTTTTCCTATTATTCTCTATCTCGAATTCAGGTCTGGGCAAAGGAAATCCCGCGGACCAAAATTGGTCGAGCAATGCTGAAAATATGGTCCGCGACCAAGTATGTTACATGTTTAATTTTTTAAAGTGAAAGGAAAAGGTAAAGGTAAAAATAGGAAAGAACCCCTTTTAATAAAGTGTTCTCTACATTCAAAATTAGACTAGTAATTAGTAATTAAATAAAGGTAATCTAATAATTTAAAAAGCAAAAATTATTCTATTAATTTATGTATGTAATCACGATGACAATTCTTTTTCTTTTATTGAGTATGACCCTTGACCTTTTGCCATTATCAAAAAGTGTTCTTCTAGTTTAAAAAGGTTGCCTACCTGTGCTCTAATATATCAGTCCCCATTTTGCCTACCTCTGCTCTAATATATCAGTCCCCAATTCTCTGTCAATTTGCTTAACACACAAGTAACCATGGGAAATAACCTTCTAACTCCATCAATATCTTTCCTGTTTAAAAGTTGCCATTTTAAGTCTTTTGAATCAGTTGGATTAGCAGCTTTAAACTTATCTTTCCAAATGTTCAAACAGCTTTTCAAATTATATACCATTTTGTCTCGCGTAAAGTCTTACAAAATGTATTAAGCCTCTTGAAGTTTCTCAATGGTTTTAGTAGCTTTAGCTTTGCATTGATATTCTTTTTCAGCAATCTTTAAGAAGATAACTCAATATAGGAAAAGATAATTTCTTAGAATAAACCGGTATTTCGTTACCACCACCGGCATCATCCACACCCCCAAGGGCAATAAAATCTGCAGCAGAGATACACATGGAAGATACACCTCCAGACTTTATTTCAAGTGCAATCATCTTCAAATTGTATGCAAAAAATGCGTAAAATGTAATATGTGCAGGAAATAATATTAAGAAGCAATAGCACCGGTTTTCGGTAAATACTCTTAATTTAATTTCTCAAACTACACTATAAATATTTCCTGGGGTGGAATTAAATAGTCGAATGAGTTTGTTTGTTCCCGTCCACTCAAGTACTCATTTTAACCAATCGGATTCATTCTTATTTCGAATAATTAATGGTTTAGAAAACAAAATACAAAACTAAACGTACGATGATTTTGTAGAGTGTATGCACACCAATGTAGTCTCCAGAAAAGCTGAGCTGTCTTTTAGCAAAGCAAATAACCTCAGCAAATTAGAGTCAACCTAATTAGATATATATATATATATATATATATATATATATATATATATATATATATATATATATATATATATATATATATATATATATATAATTGGATTGTATGTAATATGAAAAGCCTATTATACTTCTTCAATGTTTGCATTTGAGAAAAAAATTTCTTTTTTTAAAAATGCAGAAAAAAAAAGAAATATCAAACAAATGACAAAAGGAAAAAAAAAAATATAGTTTTGCTGGATCGATTCCCAGAATTTTGATGGGAAAGTTCTCGGAAAGTGTTTACAATTTACCTTTAATGCTTAAATTTCTTACATAAATAACCTTTATTGATATTATGGAATACACACACACACACACACACACATATATATATATATATATATATATATATATATATATATATATATATATATATATATATATATATATATATATATATATATATATATATATATATATATATATATATATATATATATATATATATTATTTTTCTTTTATATATCGTCGAGTTTAACAAAATCAATTCAAACTAAAGGCCCACATGTCCCGATACACGGCGCTTGAAAAGTATTCAAATGAAAAGAAGCGAGGAAAAGAGAGAAAGGGAGCTTGTTCCAGACTTTACTAATTGAGTATATGTAAGATTGCGCATAGCGGTTAAGTCTGAGCCAGAAAGTAGAACAAAGAAAAGATGAGACTGTGTAGAAAGACGTGTCGCACGAGCCCTTCTCAATGGAGGTATGCGACGGGAGAGTTCAGAAGAGCAGTGTCCGTTGTAATAGCTATGGCTGTTCAAAAGGAAATCACATGGCCCAGTTGTTAGTGCTCAAGATTTACCATCTTAAAAGTTTCTGGTTCGACTCCAATAACAGACATTAATTTTCTATATGGAAATAGTCTGTGAGGGTTATAGCGGACTTTAAACTATTATATATATATATATATATATATATATATATATATATATATATATATATATATATATATATATATATATATATATATATATATATATATATATATATATATATATATATATATATATATATATATATATATATATATATATATATATATATATATATATATATATATATATATATATATATATATATATATATATATATATATATATATATATATATATATATATATATATATATATATATATATATATATATATATATATATATATATATATATATATAATATATATAGTATTTTATTCCACTGTTGTTTCTTAATGCAGAAAGTAAAGTTTTCAATGAAATATTAATGTTATTTAAATATGTAAGAAACTCTTAAACTCCTGAAGAGATACCCATATCCTGTAGGAGATTAAATGTCTTAAGTTTAGGTGTGCATGCAAAAATGTACATGTTAGCGTTTCATTAACACGTGTACATGTCCACGGGTTTAGTTGACTATATATATGTTCAATTTGTACACGTGTCATATGAAATTAGAGTTATTCTCATGTAACTATGTCCTGTAAAAGTGAAGGTGTTCAAGGGTTCTTTAGAAGTGTAGGTGCCCAAGGGTTCTGTAGAATGTAGGTATTCAAATGTTCTGTAGATTGTGTATGTGTCAAATTGTTCTGTAGAAGTGTAGGTGTCCAAAGGGTCTGTAGAAGTGTAGGTGTCTAAGGGGTCTGTAGAAGTGTAGGTTTTCAAAGGTTTTGTAGATGTGTAGGTGTCCAAAGGTTCTGTAGATGTTTAGGTGTCCAAGGGTTCTGAATAGGGACATTTGTACATTTGTTCTGTAAGAGTGTAGTAGACATCATATCATTCAGAAGTGGTGGTTTCACACGTTCTGTTGAAGCACATGTTTATATCTGTCCTGTAAGAGTATAATTAATCACATGTCGTCCACGTAGAAATGCTTCCACTGATCCTGTAGAAGGATATGAGTATGCGTGTCCTATAAGAGTGCAGTTATCCACACGTCATGTAGAAATGTTAGTTTTCACGGGTTCTTTGGAACCCATGCATGCAAGTGTGCTGTATAAATTAAGGGTGAAGCTAATTCTGTAGAAACACTTGCCTACAAAATTAGATGTCTACTCATCACATAGGTGTTCTGACCATTCAAACCTTTTCGAAAGTTAAATGAAAAAAACGGGAAATTTAACTACAACAATAAAGCAAGACGTATTGTTTGATGCCAGTAAAGAATCGGATGAAATTAAAAGGCATTCTCTGACGTATTTCAGATATAAGGGAGAAAAAAAATTTTAAGCGCATATTGTCTAAGTTGAAGGTTCTTATGAGTAATGGTAAAAAGCAAAATCAGTAAGGTTAAAAAAGTAAAATAGTTAGATGTTTGTCTCATGTTCTTCGCCTTTCTTTCGCATAGCATGCACGATTACGATTAGAATTTGTGGTGGAAGTATCAGATCGATTTCCAGAGTGAAACTCCGAGAGAAGTTTATAATAATAAAGGGCGCATATATATATATATATATATATATATATATATATATATATATATATATATATATATATATATATATATATATATATATATATAATATATATATATATATATATATATATATATTAATTAATATATTTTTTATTTTAATAAAAGAATATTCAAATAATATATATTATTTAAATTATAAAAAATTTTGTTATTAAATATGAAAATAAAATTTATCTTTGAGTGTATATATGAGGCGGTGTGGTAAGGAGTTTGCCGTGTTGCATGTAGCATAAGGAAAAATTGATATATATTCGCTTACACATCCGAAACTATATATATATATATATATATATATATATATATATATATATATATATATATATATATATATATATATATATATATATATATATATATATATATATATATATATATATATATAATATATATATATATATATATATAAGTCTGCTATAGGTGGAATAGAACCCCGACCTCTTGGATGGTAATCTAGAGCATTACCTCCGCGGCAAAACGGTTCAAAAGAAAATCCAGTCAAGAAAGGTAAAAAATAACTATCAAGTATGCTCCCCCATCCCCCAAGGACCTCCCCGACCGCACCATGACGTAGTGCAACGGGATCTTGACGTGGTGGTAGCGCTCTGGCTTGCCATCCAAGAGGTCGGAGGTTCGATTTCTCAAAAATCAGACTTTAAAATCTTGATGCATTTATTTTCGGTCTGTGAGTGAGTTTTGTAGACTTTAAAATTTTGTATATATATATATATATATATATATATATATATATATATATATA
>SEYY01024195.1:27500-35000 GCA_009176605.1 Armadillidium nasatum | reverse complement strand
GCCAAACCTGGACCAATAAAGTAATAATAATAATATATATATATATATATATATATATATATATATATATATATATATATATATATATATATATATATATATATATATATATATATATATATATATATATATATATATATATATACTGCTAATTGCTTTATTGATATTGAGTGGGCGTGGTTGTCCCCTTTTATCACGATTAGCAAATTAGATTAATTTATTTGTTTTATTTTGTGACATTATTGGAATTTGTTGCTTTAGAAGAACAAAGTCGATAAATCCTTCGAGAAGTTGACGACGCGTTTCTGTAAAAGCCCGAAATGCGTAACAGGCCATTTCTATGACGTCACATTAAATTAAAAAACATTACCAAAATTTTTTATTATGCTTCAAATGTTTAGAATAAACTCCAATTTTATTTCAATTTATTTTTTTATTCTAAACAAAAATGGGCGGAGCTTCATACAAAAAGTAGTTAAGAAATCTGGATTTACATCCGGCTGTAAGATTTTGATTTTCGTGGAACGCTAGGATATAAACAAATATTAAATTACATATAAACAAATGTAAGTTTTTTTTATTATATAATTTATTTAATATAAAAAACTGTAGATTGAAAATAATGCAAAAAAGTATGCGGCAAACAAGATATTTAAAAGACTGTGGCTGCCTTCTTTAAAATTATTAGAACAAGAAGAAATATGAATAATTAATTAATAAATAATTAATTAATTTACTTTAATTAAAATCATAATAATCTGATATTGCTAAAATAATAAAACATAATAATTTATTACAAATATATTAATTAATAATGTAATGATGTATTAATGTTTGTTTGCATCACGTGACCCCTTCATATTCTCTGCAGTGAGCTTAAAGATTGTTAAATTCAGATTTAAAGTTCTTGATATGTGGGACACTTCTCTTGAAAGAATCTTGAAGATCTTTAAAAAATCTTCACCGTGGAAAGTACCCTGAAGAGCTTGTCTGAGATCGTAAGTTTTTATTATTTCCAGATTCTGAAGTTTTATTAGTTTATTATTATTATTATTTTTATTATTATTATTATTATTATTATTATTATTATTATTATTATTATTATTATTATTATTATTATTATTATTATTATTATTATTATTATTATTATTATTATTATTATTATTATTATTATTATTATTATTATTATTATTATTATTATTTATTATTATTATTATTATTATTATTATTATTATTATTATTATTATTATTATTATTATTATTATTTATTTTTAATATAACTTATATTATTTTATTTATTATCATCATCGGTATCATTATTATTATTATTATTACTATTATTTTTTCAAAATTATTTTTATTTTTATTACTGTTGTTATAAAAATAATAATAATTTTATTATTATTATTGTTTTTAATATTATTTATCACTATTATTATATTATTATTATTATTTTCTTTTTATTTTACTATTATTATTAATTATTATTATTATTATTATTATTATTATTATTATTATTATTATTATTATTATTATTATTATTATTATTATTATTATTATTATTATTATTATTATTATTTGGTATTTGAGACGTGAAGTCCGAAAGGCGCCATAGCGATATTAAGAAAAGCGATTTCAAACTTAAAAGTATCATTAACGTCCTCTCAAAAGATTTTATTATTATTATTATTTTTATATTTATATAAATAATTAGTTTAAATTTTGAACATTTAAAAACATTCTACTTCTGTAAAAAAAAAAAAAAAAAAAAAAAAAAAAAAAAAAAAAAAAAAAAAAAAAAAAAAAAAAATTCATGGCTTTTTGAATCAATTCTCTCTCTCTCTCTTCTCTCTCTCTCTCTCTCTTCTCTCTCTCTCTCTCTCTCTCTCTCTCTATCTCTCTCTTCGCCCCATCCCTCCCAATAACGCACCCTACAAAAATTAAATTTAAATTAATTACTAGTATATATATATATATATATATATATATATATATATATATATATATATATATATATATATATATATATATATATATATATATATATATATATATATATATATATATATATATATATATATATATATATATATATATATATATATATATATATATATATATATATATATATATATATATATATATATATATATATATATATATATATATATATATATATATATATATATATATATATTTTACAGAACGCCACCACTCACGGGCAGAGCCCTTTTCAAGGAGGGGGCACACACACATAGAGAGAACTCGTTTAAACACACACACCTAACGCACAGCCCTCAGGTGGGCGCAGACGGAAGCCTTGAAGAGTGGAAGGTTAAATACAGAAGGAAAAATAGATGAAGGTAGAGAGTTCCACAGAATAGAGGTGGCTGGAAAGAAAGAGGTACCACAACGGGCTAGCCTGGGATTTCCTACGTCCACACAAAATTGGTGCGAAAGCAGGGCACCCCTTGTGCAACGAGGGCGACGCAATGGTGGAGGAATGCGAGAGGCTAATTCCCTCGAGCACCTGCCATTGTAGTACCTATAGAAAAGAGATAGCGCGCCAACGTCACGTCGCAGAGACAGAGGGTCAAGGAGTTTGAAAGTAGGGGACAGTTAATTAATCTTTTAGCTTTTGACTCAACCCTATCCAGAAGAGAGGAGGAGCCGGAGCCCCCCCAAATGTGAGAACAGTACTCCATACAAGGGCGAATAAGACCCTTATATATTTGGAGTAACTGCTCAGAAGAAAAAAATTCTCGCAATCTGAACAGAACTCCCAGCTTCTTAGAGGCCGCTTTAGCAACCATTGTGATATGTGGTTTCCAAGATAGTTTGTTGTTTATGTTTAGACCAAGAATGTTAATGTTATTTACAGGTGAGACGGGAGAGCCATCGAAGAGGATAGGAAAGTTAGGAGGTGTTTTTGAGAGGGAGATGTGAAGAAGTTGAGTTTTTAAAGAGTTGAATTTCACAAGGTTGCTATGACCCCACCGGGAAATCCCATCCAGATCGGCAAGAATAGAATCGGAAAGTTGAAGACGAGAAGCAACTCTAGAAGCAAAAGAGGGAAGCAGATTTGAAATGAGTAGAAGAATGTAGAGTTGAGTCATCAGCATAAGAGTGAACAGAGTTAGAAGTGCAGTTGAGAAGATCGTTAATGAAAAGTAAGAATAAAGTTGGAGATAAAACAGAACCCTGAGGAACACCACAGTTGACAGAAAAGGAGGAAGAGGTCGCTCCATCGCCAAATGCCGAGTATGGAACGATCTGAGAGAAAACTAGACAAGAGTAAGCAAAGAGAAGGAGGAAACCCAAAGGAAGGGAGCTTGGAGAGCAGCGACGCATGCCATACCCGGTCAAAAGCCTTGGATATGTCAAGCGCCACCACACAAGACTCCCCGAAGTCCCTAAGGGCAGAAGACCATAGATCAGTAAGATAGGAAAGTATGTCACCAGTTGACCTCGAGCGTCGAAAGCCATACTGGTGATCAGAGAGAGAAGAGAATGAGACTCCAAATGATCCAGGAAATGAGAGTTGAGAAGAGTTTCAAAAATTTTAGATAGAACACAGGTGAGAGCTATAGGTCGATAGTTAGAAGGGTCAGAGCGACTACCTTTTTTCGGGATCGGCTGAACAAATGCACGCTTCCAGCATTGAGGAAAAGTATTAGTATTAAGGCATAGAGAGTAGAGTTGAACGAGGACAGGCGCTAACTTCGGAAGCACACTCCCTCAGAACACGAGGGGGAATGCCATCCGGGCCACTGGCCTTCCTGACGTTCATAGATTTCAGGATCCCATGCACCCGATCATGAGTAATTACAGGTAGAGACATGGGATTCCTGAGAGGAGAAGGAGTAGGAGGAGGGATGCCAGAATCGAGCAGGGTGGAATTAGATGAAAAAAGGAGGCCGAAGAGATTAGCCTTTTCAGAAGGAGTATTAGCTACAGAACCATCAGAGCGAATAAGAGGAGGAAAGGCAGATTTACAGAAGTTGCTAGAGATATTTTTGACAAGAGGCCAGAAATTTTTATCAGTAGGAGAGCCATGGAGGTCAGCGCACTTCCTTTTTATGAAAGTACGCTTAGTCCGTCGAAGAACATCCCTGCAACGATTCCGAGCTGAATGAAAATTAGCAAGAGTGATAGGAGAAGGAGAGTTTTTCCATTCACGATAAGCACTGTCTCTCTCACGAAGGGCAAGAGAACAGCTGTCATCGAACCATGGATTTTGAGGAGAAAAAGATTTAGTTGAAGATGGAATGAATCTGCCCATCCCGTCAAGGATTACGGCCTCCTACCTTTTCAGCAGAGACAGAAGCGTCCCCCGAGACAAAGCAAGATTCACTCCAATGATAGTTAGCAAAGAAGCGGCGCATTGCCCCCAATTAGCCCGATTAAAGTGCCAGAAAGTACGTTTAGGGCATGGTGGAGCTGTTGGAGAGAAAGCATTATAACTAAGAGCTATAAGATTATGGTCAGAGTTACCAATAGGAGGGAAAATGGTGTATTTATATCTAGAAGGAGTAGTGGTGAAGCATAAATCAAGTGTATTCAAGAATTGGTTAGGACGATCTGGAATGTGTGTGGGTTCCCTAATCAACTGCTCCAGATCGTTAAGAATGCTGAATGATTTGGCCTCCCTCCCACCTGTATCAGTATGAGAGGAGCCCAGCCATTCAGTGTGGTGTACGTTGAAATCCCCTAAATAGAGGACTTCAGCATTTGGATGAGAAGAAGTGACAGTCTCGTGAGTAGTAGTAAGATATTCAAAAAAAACAGGAAAATCTGTTCCATTAGGGAGCAGTAGCAGAAACACAAGATAATTGTAGTAGTAGGAAGACAGATTTTAAGCCATAAAACATCGAAATTAGGAGTTTCTAGATTTACGAGACGTGTCACAGGAGTGTTAATGTTAATATAGGCACAGACTCCACCATTTAGACGGAAATTGTGAAAAAAGTTGTAGTTAGAGACATTAAGATTGCTAGAGAATGAATCCCTGTCCAGCTGGGTCTCAGACAGAAGCAAAAGGTTAGGACGAGAGGTAGTGAGGTAGTGTTCAACAGACGCGAGATTAGATCGAAGGCCACGAACGTTAGCAAAGGTAATAGAAAGCCCCCGTCTACCCCCAACCCCACGATCATTCATATTGGAAATTCAAAGAGACGCACACGCACGCACGAACACACACGCAACCACGCAGGCACGCAGGCACGTACGCACGCACACACGCACACCAGCACAAAGATACCTATACCCACGAACACACACACACAAAAAAACTAACATTAACAAAGTATTTTTAAAAAAAAATTAAAACGACATATATATATATATATATATATATATATATATATATATATATATATATATATATATATATATATATATATATATATATATATATATATATATATATATATATATATATATATGAGTGCATGTGTGGTTGTGTTCGTGTGCATAAGTTCATAAAATCGTAACTAGGGGTTTCTGTTTGCTTAGTTAGAAAATGGGGTTGCGACATCAGTTAAATAGAGAAACTCTGGTTTAAAGTGTATTGCTGTAATTTGCCGTTCAACAATTAGCTGTACTCCCGTTCAACAATTGCTGTAATCGCCTTTCAACAATTGCTGTAATCGCAGTTCAACAATTGCTGTAATCCTCTTCAATAATTACTGTAATAGTTGTTCAACAGTTGATGTAATCACCGTTTAACAATTGCTGTAATCGCCGTTCAACTACCCTGATTTTAAAATCCTAGTGTTTGAATTCGTTTTTGGAATGGAACGAAGTAGAGGGAAAAGATAATTGAAATTAACCTAACTTAACCTAACCCTAAAATGAAAATCACAAAACATTAAAGAAATATTTTTGTTAGAACAGAATTAGGCTTAGCTATTAGGAGAGGAATGTTTTCATTGTTGTTCCAAATGTTTTGTCGTATTGCAAACAATTTATATTCTAGATATTTTTATTATATTTTAAAGTATTTTTTTAAAGAAAATACTGTAGCATCTTTTACGGTTACTTATATTATTTCCCAACATCTTTCAGGTACAAATGGTGGAAGGACGGTATTCGACTAATGCCTCAAAATTCACCCGACATTCAAATTCAAGATGGCGGAGGCTTACGATTTCATCCAGTTAACAGGGCCTATTCCAGCAATTTTTCTGTTGAGGTGGAAAATCCAAGAGGAAAAATTAAGTCATACTTTGTCTTGGATGTTCTATGTAAGTTTTCCATAAAAGTTTTTGCCTAAATTAGAATTTTCATTCTTTAAATATATATTTATAATCCCTGAATGATAAGTAAATACTCGCCAAAACCATTAAATAAGTGATTAAATTGAGCTTCACACCTTTATCAAGTGAGGAAACTTTTCAAATTTTCATGTTTTTTTTTTTGTTGCTTTTTTTGAGTTTTTTTTTCTGGGGCAATTTTAATCTATTTTAATTAATATTTATATTTTACGAGGCTTTTCAACATCTCTGACAACTCAAGTGTATATTTTAAATATTATATTTAATAATCAAACTGGTAATATTTCTCTTGATGCATATTTATATGCATATTTATATAAATTCTCAACACATTTTTAAAAAAAATTCAAACCAATCATATTATATACCAAGGAAATGATGTTTTAATGAAATTATTTCAATATTTATGCTCACATTTTTGTATAGATTGACCTAACGTCTCTTGTAGCAAATAAGCATTTAAAATTGTATTCCAATATCAAATATACGATAATAAAAGTAAGTTAAAACCATAATATCGCCATTTTGTCCATGTTTGTTTGGCTATGAACAAATTTCATCTCTATTCTTTTTAAAAAATAATATATATTAACCTTTATATAATTTTAAGTATCCATAAAGAATAATATAAACTTGCCAAAAACTTGAAGGCAAACTCCGCTAGAGGTCGTTTTGAAAAGGGTCGCCAAAAAGTAATAAAAAAAAAGTTCTTTTTAATATAATAAAAAAAAATGTTCACCAAGTAGAGTCTCTTTTTTTTAGCCATTTTCTGTATCAGACGAGATACATTGGATTTTGGACGTCAAAATACGTTGAATTTTTTCGTCGCAAAATGCCGGTAATTATATTTAGGCGTAGTTTACTCGCGTTAAACTAAATAAAAGAAGAAAAGAGAGCGCCATTTTATTTCATGTAACCGAATTAAAGAGAGAAGTAAAAAAGGGAAGATTTTCCAGACTTTTTGTCCAAAATATTTCGTAATATGATAAAATTAAAAACTTTTCCGAAAACAAAAGAAAAAAATGAGAAAACTTTGTGTAACTGAGTTTGAAAATCAGACATGTACGGGAGTCAGTCTCTTGTACACTAAACGAATTTGGAAACTGTTGGGATTATGTTAATCTGCTTTTGGAATTATTAAAATTAGATTCGGGATGAAATCTGGATTAAGCAATAGAGTGAGTTTTAATAAATAGAACACAAAGGAACAAACTGAGAAAAAGTT
>SEYY01024195.1:0-12500 GCA_009176605.1 Armadillidium nasatum | reverse complement strand
AGCTTGGAGGTAAAGCTTTCCATACATTGTCTAACGGTGACGTTGTTTTCAGTGGTTCGAGTCCTGGGTTGAAGAAAAATTTTCTATATATATATATATATATTATATATATATATATATATATATATATATATATATATATATATATATATATATATATATATATATATATATATATATATATATATATATATACTAAGGTTTGTATCAAAATACTCACCAATATCATAGTATAAGTAAATACTTATACTATGCCAATATCACAAGAGAAAAGAAGATCCTATTTCTTAATCTTTGCTATTGATTAGATTGTTCTATATTTTGTTGCAGTGTTTCTTAGATAATAATAATAATATAATAATAATAATAATAATAATAATAATAATAATAATAATAATAATTGCATTGAAAAGACTTCTGGGAAACAATCTGTTATTCATTTCGTCTTGTTAGATGGTGCTTGACATACATAAAGCTTTTGACGGGGTATGGATTGCGTTGCTCCATTCCCGGCTCCTCTGGAGTATTTTTTTTTAACTTTTCTCACCCATATCTACACTTCTCTCAAATCACTCCATAGAGGCATATATGAATGGTTCAGATTTAAAGTGAACTAAGTCTATGAGACTTATTTCTGAGAAAACAGATCTCAAAGCTGATTAGTCGTAATTAATAACATTGAACTTAATTAACATTAAAATTGAACCATGGACTTGATTCACTATTGCACATAAAATATAACATTTTTACTCTATCATGGCTGTGATAGTGCAAAATGGACTTGATTCACTTTAACTCTGAAACCTTTATATACGAATTAATAAAATTTTGTTCCTTAGCTAAATGACACGCAGGGGTATATCACTATATATCATATATATATAGCTATATGTCATGAAAACGCCAAGAGCTTTGCATTCCGTTTTGTCATATATAATTTAGCAAAATGCGAACATTCCAGTCGAGTAGGGCAAACATATCTCTGCGTCACTAGCCTTTGTATAAAAACATTTTTCATTTTTTTAAAATTTTTAAAACACAAATTAAAAAAGAAAAAAAGAAAAAACATAAAAATGAATTTTGTTGATTGTCCTCCGAGTTTTAAAGTTTTTGAGTTGCAACCTTGTTTTTATTCTTTTATTTCATCGCAATTACTGGACGCAGTTTCTCTTTCACATCAAAAACACAGAGAAAGGATGAATGTAGAAAAAAAGCCCTCCTTAAATGGAACGAAAGTTCAAAGAAGTGCCCATTGTAAAAGCAATATTATAGAGAGTGTAACGCAATAATTCGACGAACAGAAAAGGAATGAAGAGAATTAGTGAGCAGGAGAGTGATAAGGCGAAAAGCTCTAGACTCACCTTTTCCAGGAGAGCTGTATGTTGGAACCACCCAGATGTGTGACGCATACTCCATACAGGGGCGAACAACACCCCTATACAGAGCAAGCAACTGGGGTGGTTGAGAATACTGAAGGCGCTCAGAACACCCAACCTCTTAGAAGCTTGTTTTAGAAAGAGAAGTAATTATCTTTCCAAGAAAGATCACGAGAAAAGAAACACGAGTATTAAGGAGAGATGAAGGTTTGAGTTGCGTGTTTTCGAAGAAGATATCTAGTTTGTGGAAGATTGTGTCGAGTAGAGAGATGGAGGAATTGATTTTTGAGCATTGAAAACGACCATGTTTTTCTTTGCCCCAATTTGGAAATTAGATCAGAGGTTAGTTGCTCCAAATCTATAAAGGGGCGTTCATAATGGATAGGAATGATACACTATATATATATATATATATATATATATATATATATATATATATATATATATATATATATATATATATATATATATATATATATATATATATATATATATATATATATATTAAATATATTAAAAAAAATAAATATGATATGTACGTGCATTGCATAATCTAAAAATTTAAATAAGGTAAACTTTTTCATCTCTGTTATATTTCAACCTTCCCCTCTAGGTAAAACGTGCGTTTATTCAGCCCGTGCCGGAAAAGGGGATCAACTCTCAACTCTCTAACTATCGTCCTATATTTTTAACGTACATTTGTCTCACAAAACATTTTCCTAATACAAACGAAGTTTTTTTTTTTTTACTCTTATTTTCATAAACTCTTTTTACATTCAACCATTTCTGCAATTCTTATCAACGATTTGTGTACATTTCTACTCTAAGATTCTCAGGATACCCTTTACATCTACATATATAATTTTTATTAAAAGACATGAACAAAGATATGCGTTCGTCACTCAGACACAAAGTTTATAGAACCTTTGTATATTTTCACTAGTTGGTTCTTCACTCATATAACATACAGAATTAGTTTAACAGTTATATGCATCTTCTCACCCTACATCCGACAACTTGTACTTTAAATCCTTATAGTCAACTTAACTTTATCGTAGAGGTATGATGAAAGGCATGATTTCATTTTTTAACACACAAAATATTCAATATCAATCTAACTTTAAGCTCTACACAATTTATAGAATTTGATGTAAATTTCATACCCTATGTCCCTCCCTTCTTCATATACACTTCAGCATTATCAAAGATATGCCATCATCTCTCTAAAATATGATTTATAGATCATTACATACATTTCTTATCCAAATTATTTAATATATATCTTAATTAATTCACAATAGCTCACTAACTTTTTTATCAGTAATGCGTGATCAAAGACATACCATAATCTCTTTAGCAAATATTTATTGTACTAACAAATTTTTATCATATTAAATTGTTAAAGTGATATGATGTGTTGCGGTGTAGGATATGTGCTAAAGAACGTGGTATGAAAATGTATATAAAATTTCTGTAAATTAAATGCTAGATTAATTTTATGCGAATAAAAGTTTAGGGTAAGAATTGTATGAGATAGAAAGATGCCCGCATATATTTGATCATGCCATAGGGACAATGTTTGGTTAGATATGGAGATTAAAGGTATATATATATATATATATATATATATATATATATATATATATATATATATATATATATATATATATATATATATTATATATATAAATTGATGGGGGGTAGGGTAAAAAAATTGTTAGCACAACAAAGACATTCCGTCATCTCTTTGGCATATATTTAATCATGCAAGAATGATAAAAAGTTTAGTAAGCTATGGTGAATTAAAATATATGTTGAAAGATTTAGATAAGAAATGTAGGTAACGTTATGTAAATTGTATTTTTGAGAGATGTTGACATGTCTTTGATTATGCTAACGTTTTAAAAGTCAGGTAATATATAAATAATAATACGCTGGAAGAGCATAGAGTATGAAATATATATCAAATTTTATAAATTAAGTGTTAAGTGTAAATAAAAACCTTCAGTTTGTATTAGAGAAATGTATTGTAAGACATATATATGGTAAAAGTGTGGTTAAAGCTTTCTAAAGAGTGTGATGAGCTTATTTGTAGTAATATACATGAATTTACCTAGTTTTGTTAAGTATAACAGCGTATGCAATGGTAAAATTTAAAACTAATTGCAATTAGTTCGTTATAACTGCAGAGTATATGAATAACTATAATGAAAAGTATGTATGTGGTTGCGATTCTTGTTATACGTAGTATATGTGACTTTGAATGTGTGTGCTTGTGTATGAGCACACAAGTTTTTGCGTACATGTGTATGTTTGTTGCTTTTCGTGGCGTATGTGTTTACATATGTGTGTGTGTTTTAATGCATGTGTGTATACTAGTGTGTATGTATGCTTACGTGTTTTAGTGCATCAGTGCTTTCAGTCTTAGAATTTTAGGAAAATTAATATAAAAAAAAAAAATTATTTAAAAAAAAAAACTAATATTGAAACTAAAAATTTAAGTAAAACATTAAAATATAAAAAAAATAAAAATGAAAAGTGTAAATGAAACTAAAAATAAAATTAAAAATTCAAATTGAAACTAAAATAAACATTAAATCTAAATCGAAAATTTATGAAACCTAAATAAAACTAAACTTAAAAGTCTAAATAAAACTTAAAACGAGAACGTAAAATTTATGGGTTATAAGTAAAACTTGTATTGAAAATTGAAACTTTAACATTAGATTTTATACAACACGAAGTAAGAATTACATGAAGAAAAAGACAACTACTCAGATAAATTCTAAATTACAGTTACGAAAGCAGATTACAAATTAAACAAACCTAAACATTACAGTTATGAAACTAGTTTATAAAAAGAAAAACGCCTAAGACCTAGACAAACCTATAATTATAGTTATGAAATCCCGTTAGAAAAAAAATTCAACATTAAAAGAAATAACGATTACATATAAGTTATTTTTTATAGATTGATAAGCATTTAACTTGTTTGTTCAAGCTGTTGAAGAGTCATATTTTTGCTTGACAAAGAACATAAATCCAATTACTGATTTGACCTAGAGGAAGTGAAATATTACTTTTATGATTTATTGCATGAATCATCAGAAGTTGTTATATTAGCTTCGTAAATAAACGTCACATGTATAAAGCATATTCAATTAATACAATCGCGTGTTTATAATATGTTGTAATTTTATGTAATAAAGTAACTTATGCGTATGATATTATAGAATGAAACTACATTAATTAACGAAATGTGAAGGCTTAGACTTAAAACGAGGAAGGAGAGTGCTCGTGAAGCGGCAAAAGGTTTGGTTACATGAAAGTGAAAAGGTTGAGAAGTTCAGAAGGGAAGATATAGTGGTTTTAAAACGAAAAGGTTGGAATCGTGAAAGAGAAAAGATATGAATGTGAAAAAGTTGGGATGTACAAAAGAAGAATTGAGATCTTAAAAGGAAGCGGTTTTTACAAAAGCCCCATAAAAAAATTTTTGTTTGTGTTATTCATGCTACAAAAACTTCTTACTGAGTTTTGATGTGTGCATAACAGAAAACAGTTATATGCCCTTACTTGACCAGGTGTCGAAATTTTTTTTCGATTTTGAAAAATTCACACATTACAAAAAATTAAAAAAAAAAAAAGATTGGACGTCTTTGAAAAGGTTTTTTAAGGAGGGATAGATCTAAAACTTTTATTAAAACAGTTTTAAATCTATTTGTCTGATTCGAGATACATATCGAAAATGGCCGAATTTTCGACGAAATTTCAAATTTTCCAAATTTTGAGAGGCTGTATCTCGAATCAAAAAATTATTTTTTAAAAGTGTCCTAAATAAAAGTTTTAGATCCATCCCTCCTCTAACAATTTCCAATTTTAAAAAAAATAGAAACATCAATTTTTTTTTAATTTTTTTTTTTTTTTTTTTTTATTTTTTTTTCAATTTTTTTTTCAAAAAAAAAAAAATAATCAAAATAAATCAAATGTTTTATTTTAATTTGTAGAAATTGGGGCTAAGATTACAGGGGATTTTTGGATCATTCTGACCATTATTTTACCACTTTATTTAAATCTCTTTTGAATTTTGCCCCCTATAACTAGTAAACCGTTAAATCAGAAAAACGTCAGAAATCGATGTTCTTAGATATAAAAAAATGCATATATATTGTAAATATTCAGCTCAATATCTCAATAATAAAAAAAGTCTTGGGAATGACGTGTCCCCTTAAAACGGAAAAAATAGGAACCGTGAAACGGAAAAAGGATTGTTTTGTATTATGGTTAAGAACTTTAAAATAAAGATAAAGAAAATTTAAAGAAAAGATAAGAAATGTTGAGTGGATATAAAATTGTTTATGCTTGTGTGTGCATGAGTGTGTGGACGAGCGGGTATGTGAGGGGAAGATTGACTCCTTATACGCTTCACATGTTTTAATGTTTTACCATATAAAATATGGTTAAAAACGTTAAAAAATATTAAATGCTTGCAAAATAGAAAAGAAAAACAATAAAAAATTAAAAATATTTTTAAAAAAAATAAATAATCAAACAAAAATTAAATTACATTAAAAAAATTAAAAATTAAAGAAAAAAAAAGAAAATTAGGAAAGAAAAAAAGAAAAAAAAATTTTTGAAAGAGAAAAAAAATGAAAAAAGGAAAATAAATAAAATAAACAGGCGCTTGTTGGAGGAGAAAAGAAAAATTACAGATTTAAAGAAAACGAATTAAAATTATTTGAGAGTATCATGGTGTCTAATATTTAACTCTCATCCAAACATTCTACTTTTGTCTAAACCAGTTATCATGAGATTCCTTGAGTAAGCTAAATATCTCTAACTAATTTATTTTATAACTTTCACCTTAAGGGTGGGGTCTGTTCCTATATAAACATTGACACTCAAGTAACACGTCTCGAAAATTTTGAATCTTCTAATTTCGATGTTTTATGGCTTTAAATCTTTCTTCCTATTACTACAATTATCTTGCGTTTCTGCTACTGTTCCTCGAATGGAATAGATTTTCCCATTCTTTTTGAATATCTAACTCTCTCTCGCGAGACTGTTATATATTTCCATCCAAATGCTGAAGTCCTCTATTAAGGTGAATTCATCGTACATCACACTGAGTGGTTGGTCTCTCATATTAATATAGATGGAGAGGAGGCTAAATCATTCAGCATTCTCAACGATCTTCAGGGTAATTGATTAGGGAATCTATACAATCCAAGATCGTCCTAATTAATTCTTAAGCACACTTGATTTGTGCTTCCCCAATACTCCTAGTTATAATTACACCATTTTCCCTCCTATCGGTAGCTCTGAAAACAATCTTATAGCTCTTAAGTTTAACACTTTCTCTCCAGCACCTCCACCCTGCCCTAAACGTACTGGCAATTTGATCGTTCCAATTGGGGGCATTTTGTCGCTCTTTTGCAAATTACTCTTGGAGTGAATCCTGTTTTGCCACTGAATCCTGTTTTCCCACATCTGTTTTTGCCAACTTCTGTGTCCGCCGAAAGAGTGGGCACTGCGATATCTGATGGAATGAGCAGGTTCATTTTTTCTTCAACCAAATCTTTATCTCCTCAAAATTCATGGTTTGATGGCGCCTGCTCTCATGCCATTCAGGAGAAAGACAGTACATGTCGAGCGTGGAAAAACTCTTATTCTCCTATCACTCTTTCTAATTTTTATTCAGCTCGGAATCGTTGCAGGGATATACTTCGACAGGCCAAGCGTACTTTCACCAAAAGAAAATGCGCTGACCTCCTTGGTTCTCTTACTGACAAAAATTTCTGGTCTCTTGCCAAAAATATCTCTACCAACTTTTGCAAATCTTCCTTTCCTCCTCTTATTCGATCTGATGGATCTGTAGCTAACATTCCTACTGAAAAGGCGAATCTCTTCGGCCTCCTATTTTCATTTCATTCTACCCTGTATGATTCCGGGATCCCTCCTCCTACTTCTTCTTGCCTCAGGTGTCCCATGTCTTTACCAGTGATTTCATATGATCGGCTGCATGGGATAATAAAATCTAGGAACATAAGGAAGGCAAGTGGCCCGGATGATATTTCTCCTCGTGTTTTGAGGGAGTGTGCTTTCAAGCTGACGCCTGTCCTCGTTCAACTCTACTCTCAATGCATTAATACTAATACTTTTTCTCAGTACTGGAAGCTCGCATATGTTCAATCGATCCAGAAAAAAGATACGCGCTCTGAATCTTCTAACTATAGCCCTATATCTCTCACTTGTATTCTATCTAAAGTTTTGAAACTATCCTCAACTCTCATTTCCTTGATAATTTGGAATCTTGTGTGGTGGCGCTTGACATATCCAAGGCTTTTTTTGACTGGGTATGGCATGCGTCACTGCTCTCTAAGCTCCCTTCCTTTGGGTTTCCTCCTCCTCTTTGCTTACTTATGTCTAGTTTTCTCTCTGGTCGTTCCATATCGGCACATGTCGATGGAGCGACCTCTTCCTCCACTTCTGTCAACTGTGGTGTTCCTCAAGGTTCCTTATTCTTACTTTTCATCAACGACCTAATCAGCTGTACTTCTAACTCTGTTCATTCTTAGGCCGACGACTCGACTCTCCATTCTTCTACTCATTTCAAATCTGCTCCCTCTTTTGCTTCTAGAGTTGCTTCACGTCTTCAACTTTCCGATTCCCTTCTTGCTGATCTGGATGGGATTTCATGGTGGGGCCTCCGTAGTCTTGTGAAAGTCAATCTTTGGAAAAACAACTTCTTCTCATCTCTCTCTCAAAAACACCTCCCAACTTTCCTATCTCTTTCGACGGTCCTCCCGTCTCACTTGTGAACAACATACATACTCATGGTCTGAACGTAAACCTCATATCAAAACGGTTGCAAAGGTTGCCTCTAAAAAGCTGAGAGTTTTGTTCAGATTGCAGGAATTTTTTTCTTCTGAACAGTTACTCCAATTATATACAATTGTATGGAGTACTGTTCTCATATTTGGTGTGGTTCCGGTTCCACCCTTCTTTTGGATAAGGTTGAGTCTAAGGCTAAAAGACCAATAAACTGTCTATTACTTTCAAACTCCCTTGACTCTCTTTCTCTGAGACGTGACGTTGGCGTTCTCTCTCTATATAACTACTACAACGGCAGGTGCTCGAGGGAGTTGACTCTTGCATTCCACCATCATTGCGTCGCCCTCGCAGCACAAAACATTCCTTTTTGCGCAAATAACTTTGTGTGAGCATTGCAAACTCTAGGCTTACACTTTGCGTTACCTTCTTCATTCCAGCCACCTCTGTTCTGTGGAACTTCCTACCTCCTTCTGATTTTCCTGCGTATTTAACCTATCTCTCTTTAAATCCTTTGCATGCGCCCACCTGAGGGATCTACGTTAGGTTCGGGGGAGAGTGGATTTTTTCTTTTCTTTTAATTATGCTCCCTCCTTGAAAAGGGGCTCTGCCCGTGAGTAGCGGTAACATGTAACACACACACACAACACACACAACACATACTATATATATATATATATATATATTATATATATATATATATATATATATATATATATATATAATATATATATATATATATATATATATATATATATATAAGCTGACTATAACAAAATATTAGTCATTTTTGTCGTACTTTACCTATTAGTGTTAAAATTCGACGAGCACTGATGACAGTTGTGAATCTATCAGACATGGGCAGGAAAACTGTGGATGTATGCAACATCAATGTTCTTCTACTATCTTTCATCAGAGAACTGCGCAGTTCGGGCAGAGTGCGTAGATGTATGACGTATTGCATACAAAGATTCTACAATAGATTTAATTAAATCAAAGAGACTGGCTAGATTTGATGAGTGATTGCTAATGAATGCTCATCTTGTTCATATTTTTAGCCCTTTAGAAGCAACAGTTTTCATTTTGGAATGAATGGTGATAGATGTTATTCTTCCCGTTAAATAAAGAACCCTCTGTCCCAGTGATTAAAAGATTCACCAAACATCATAGACTCTCCCCTAAATTGAACCACATTTTTTGTAGGAAGTCTTTCCTGAAAGCTTCTTGTGGTCGTCTATGAATGCTACTCAAATTATCATTCCCGTACAGGCAGAGAAACTTTTCGTCGTACCAAATTACACTTTTCCAGTCATTAACTGCTCGATGATCATGTCATCTAGCACATTGTAACAGTGCTGAATTGTTGGCGTCCTTGGGAAAAGGCTTCTTGCCTGCTTCTTGGCCCCATATGTTCATACTATATAGTTGCCATCATAGTGTTCTTTTGAGATATAGGTTGCAGTTCTAAGTGTTAACCTGTAGCAGCAATTCTTTCTAGGATGATAAATGATCGATAATCACAAGCCGTGAGATCCGTCGTCAGTCCCTATCGGTCAGCATTAATGTCCGGTCACAATTAAGACGAAATTTCCTGTTTAACTGGTTCGTTGCTACTGCTGGTACATCTCTATGACCGTACTCTTCCACACATTCATAACTTCGGCAGCAGTGTGACCTTTATCATGACCTTCCCCCTTCTAAATATAAAATTTCAAATCTGCTTTTCCACATGTCACACTATCATTTACTTCACTGTATCACTTCTACATCGTAAATGGCGTCCGCTACACGTTCCACATGTATTAATAGCAAGTACACTTCTGGCCACACAATCTGCATTAATCTAAAGTTTCATCTATCTTAAACTTGCCGAGTGACTAATTTCTAATGTATATATATATATATATATATATATGCATATATATATATATATATATATATATATATATATATAATATATATATATATATATATATATATATATATATATATATATATATATAATATATATATATATATATATATATATATTATATATTTAAAGTATGCAAATGAAGTCAAAATTCATATGTGTGGTTGCCATGGCACTTTTATTTCTATCAAAATATCAAGGTTTGACTTCATATTTGTATACTTCAGAATAAATGTTATGGTTTATTAATTACATATATTATATATATATATATATATATATATATATATATATATATATTATACTTATATATATATATAATATATATATATATATTATATATTAATTAATTAATAAACCATAACATTTATTCTCAAGTATACAAAAATTAAGTCAAAACCTTGATATTTTGAAAGAAATAAAAGTGCCATGGCAACCACACATGAGCAGTCAGCCATTACTCTCTTCTTTAATCAGCTAAACTGTAAACAACTTTTTTATTGGTTAATAGAATTACACGTATGTCAACTCTTTTCTAATTGGAATAATAGGACGCTCTAGACTGACGTATTTTAAACTTTGAAATTACCATGTCTTTAATTAGTCAATATTTTAAAACAAATATCGTTTTTCCTGTAAAACTTTTATCAAGAGAATAAAAAAAAAAACAAATCTAAAAATATTTGTAATTATCAAAGTAACCCTACCCTTTGTTATTTACGAAGCCATTTCATATTTATTTTACTATTTTAACGGCAATAATAGGAATTCTTGATTGTCCTAAATTTATAGAATTGATCTACGTTACTAATATATATTTTTACTCTGTGTCAATCACTCTCACAAGCTCTCCTTAAATATATCAGTTAATAAAAGTAATGGGTGCAATTTATGAGTATAACCAATTAAAAAAAAAGAATTCTTTGCTTAGAAAAACGGAGAAACATCAAACGTCGAAAACTAAAATTATTTTATCTTAAAACATATGCTGAAAAAACTTACATTTTCAAAAGCAAGTTTTCAACTTTCAAATGCCGAAGGTAATTCCCGCCAACTTTTCCCCCATTTCCTAAGTGGAATCCCCTTATTAAAGGGGAAATAAGCCCATTCCCTTTCTCTTCCCCCCTTTTTAACAAGAAAAAACGTACATCGTTCCATGACTCTAATGCAAACAATCTCGAGGATCTAATTTACAACAATGCTTTGTATTTTGGAGCTCCGCGTACACAATCTCTTTCTTGCGTTGGGCCTTCTTCTAAGCCTATCTTAGTGCCGTTCCTTATTGCTTTTATCTCATTATTTCTGAATTTAAAGCCTACTTTGGCTTTCATTTTTTCCATTCCATTGTCTTATTTTTATTAGATTTGCTTTTACCTCTCTCCCTTTTTTTATTTCTTTATTTTCGTTCACATTTTTTGGATAAAAATGGACGGCATTGGCAAAGAATTGCTTTATTTTATTGCTTAAGTGCAATAATACAATACAGTATAGTGAAAACAATACTAACAAACAAATAACGTTTCACACATGTATGAACGTATGTAAGTATGTGTATATTTCTTCCATAAATAAACCTTTACATTCCTATGTGATAACGGTAAAATGTTAATTAATTTGAGTACATAAATTGTATTTGTTGAATGTTGATGACGTATTTGAAGTATTTTTATCACGTGATTTTCGACCTTGAATGCTAACGAACAAACTCCCAAACATTTTTTTTTATAAATATAGTGAGGGTGTTCCACCGTCAAGATTCTTAAAAGATCTTGAAGATTGCTAAAGTGAAGTGTTCCGTGAATCGTGTCCCACGAGTTTTGCTGCAGTAATTTTCTGCTCGCTGAAGCGAAAATTTAAGATAAAAATTTCTATCTTCAATTTGGTCACGTGATCTAAACAAAAAGGGAGGAATTAGGTCAGTGTATTCTTTTAGAACAAATACCTTTTGTAAATATTCTTATTTAGATAATTTTTTTGCAAATTATTACGGATAATTATTTTGGCATTTTCTGATCATTAATTTGTATTTAATGAACCAAATTAGTTATTTTCAGGTATTTGGAATTTCGTTGGTTAAAATATTATTAATCATGGCTGCCGACAAAGTCTTTTTTAAAATCCTCGTTTTAATCATACGTTATCTCATATTCCTACAATTATCCTTCATTTAATAAAGTGATTGCTTAAATTAATTAAATGAGTAATTAAATAAGATTTTAAATTAAACATATTTACGTTTGTTTATATACATCAGCTGATCATTGCTACGGCGAAGTATCCCACGAAAATCAAGGAATCTGCTAAATATTTTCGCTCCAATGGATTAAGCGTGACGTCATGCTTTATTTTAATACTATTTTAAATGAGTCACAGTGCATCGAATA
>SEYY01024194.1:55000-57500 GCA_009176605.1 Armadillidium nasatum | reverse complement strand
CTTCTTATCTACTTCCTTATAATATTTTTATTACTATTATTATTACTGTCCTTATAATAATATTATTATTATTATTATTATTATTATTATTATTATTATTATTATTATTATTATTATTATTATTATTATTAAATATTGATTAATATTAATCTTTAACCTTTATTCTTTTTTCAGTTTCAAAACACATACTTACAAAACTCATTTACGTTTCATTAATAAAATAATTAAAAACTGAAATGGGTTTTTTGGGTGACGATTTCGTCCTTTGAGTCCAATAAATTTATACATAATAAGAAAGAATCATTCTTAAAATTAAATTCTAACAGAGAAAAAATGATTAGATGTTATAAATTTGAAATATATATATATATATATATATATATATATATATATATATATATATATATATATATATATATATATATATATATATATATATATATATATATATATATATATATATATATATATATATATATATATATATATGTCAACCTCAGCAAACGTAAGAATGTCAGAAAGAGAAATATCGTTTCAAGCTAATAAAAACTTGAATTTCTCTTCGTTCACAATTTACCCTCATAAAAGGACAATTAATTTAGCCAAAAACAATGTCCACACACATTTACGGCCTCTGGAATAATGCCACTTTAACGTACACAGACCTTCAACGACAACGTGGATCTAAGCGTTGATTAAAAGGCTTTATTTTGGCTTATTTAGGCTTATTTAGGTTTATTTAGGCCAGAGATGGTCTAGAACGTTCTCAAATGTCCTCATTGAGAGGCAATGCCTTATATTTTACGTAATTAGCCTCGGAAAGGAGAAAATTTAAAGAAATTTTGTTCCTTTTAAAGAGATTTTCATGAGGAGACTTTAGGATGCAAATGTAAATTTATTTACCAATGTATATTTAAAATATATATTATATATATATATATATATATATATATATATATATATATATATATATATATATATATATATATATATATATATATATATATATATATATATATATATATATATATATATATATATATATATATATATATATATATATATATATATATATATATATATATATATATATATATATATATATATATATATATATATATATATATATATATATATATATATATATATATATATATATATATATATATATATATATATATATATATATATATATATATATATATATATATATATATATATATATATATATATATATATATATATATATATATATATATATATATATATATATATATTACCGCCACTCATGGGCAAGGCCATTTTGGTGAAAGGGCATTATTAAGAAAATAAAAGAAAGCTCTCCCAATCCCAAGTGTAATGCATATTCTTCAATTGAACACAAACGGAGTCTTTAAAGAGAGGAAGATTAAAAGCAGCATGAAACACAGAAGATGGCAAAGAGTTTCACAGAACAGATATCACTGGAAAGGAGGTACCACAGAGAGCTAATCTGGAGTTTGCAATGCTCACACAATGCTCATTTGCAAGTAATGCACCCTTTGTGGTAGGAGGGCGACGCAATGGTGGTGGAATGCGAGAAATCAACTTCCTCTAGCAGCTGCCATTATAATATCTATAAAAAAAGTGGCAGTGCACCCAAAGTCACGTTGCAGAGAAAGATGGTCAAAGGAGTTTGAAAGTAGTGGACAGGTTATTAGTCTTTTAGCTTTAGACTCTACTCTGTCCAAAAGAAGGGTTTTACCGGATCCCCTCTATATGTGAGAAACATATTCCATACAGGAGCGAATAAGATCCCCATATAATTGGAATAATTGTTCAGAAGGAAAATCTTCCTGCAACCTAAACAGAACCCCAGCTTCTTTAAGGCCACCTTGGCAATAGTTGTGATATGTGGTTTCTAAAATAATTTGTTTATGTTCAGACCAAGAATGTTCATTTTATTCACAGGTGAGACGGGAGAGCCGTCGAAGGTGATAGGAATGTTCCGAGGTGTTTTAGAGAGGGAGATGTGAACAAGCTGTGTTTTTAAAGAGTTGAATTTCATAAGGAAGCTATACCGGTCAAAAGTCTTGGATATGTCAAGCGCTACCTATGGCGATTAAAAAGGAAATCACACACACACACACACACACACACACTATATATATATATATATATATATATATATATATATATATATATATATATATATATATATATATATATATATATATATATATATATATATATATATATATATATATATATATATATATATATATATATATATATATATATATATATATATATATATATATATATATATATATATATATATATATATATATATATATATATATATATATATATATATATATATATATATATATATATATATATATATATATATATATATATATATATATATATATATATATATATATATATATATATATATATATATATATATATATATATATATATATATATATATATATATATATATATATATATATAT
>SEYY01024194.1:47500-50000 GCA_009176605.1 Armadillidium nasatum | reverse complement strand
GACGTAATTTTTCGAGTGGAGTATGTACATACGAACGTACAGCAATTGTAGTAAACAACTTTCTCTCTCTCTCTCTCTCTCTCTCTCTCTCTCTCTCTCTCTCTCTCTCTCTCTATCTCTCTATCTCTCTCTCTCTCTATCTCTCCTCTCTCACTTTATATATATATATATATATATATATATATATATATTATATATATATATATTATATATATATATATATAATATATATATATATATATATATTATATATATATATATATATATATTATTTAAAAAATTCCTTTATTTGTTGATTTTTTATGATTTTTTTTTCAAGCTATATAAAAAGCTTAATTTCCATTGTTTTATTTCAGAAATTTATATCCTTGAGATAATGCCTTTTACCGAAGAAGATAAAATTCTTATTAAACATTATCGAATGGAGAAGAAGTATGGCAGAATGAAATTATTACATGAATTCCCTCACAAAGGATGGACTTTAGGGGGTTTAGACACTCTGCTAAAGAAAATTGATGAAACTGCAAGCATTAAACGAAAAGCAGGAAGCGGGTGTCCCGTTTAATGCTTGCAGTTTCATCAAATTTCTTTAGCAGAGTGTCTAAACCCACTAAAGTCCATCCCTTGTGAGGGAATTTATGTAATAATTTCATTCTGCCATACTTCTTCTCCATTCGATAATGTTTAATAAGAATTTTATCTTCTTCGGTAAAAGGCATTATCTCAAGGATATAAATTTCTGAAATAAAGCAATGGAAATTAAGCTTTTTATATATTATTTTTTTTAATTATTTTTAAAATTTTTTTTATTTTTTATTTTATTTTATTTATTTTTTTATTTATTTATTTTTTCCTTATTTTATTTAAATTTTTTATTTATTTATTTATTTGCTTTTTATTTTATTTTTTTATTTATTTACTTTTTATTTTATTTTTTATTTAAATATTTATTTAATTTTTATTTTATTTTATTTTTTTAATTTATTATTTACTTTTGATTTTATTTTATTTTATTCATTTTTTTTGTATTTATTTTATTTTTTCCTTTTTATTTTATTTTATTTATTTATTTACTTTTTATTTTATTTTATTTTATTTATTTATATTTCTTTTTATTCATTTACGGAAAGTACTTCAAAGAAAAGGATCCTCGTAGCACGAAGTCAGATGCCGACATTGTAAATTGGGTCAAGGAGAAGAAGTTTATTAATCACTTATAAAACTTTCTTCCACGAATTCATTGAATCTGTGAATCCAAAATCTTTTAAAGGGTCTTTGGAAAGAAATTTTAACTAACTTTAGAATCGAAATTATTACTTCAATCTCTCTCTAAAGTTTTAGCAAAATTTTTTTTTTCCAACTTCTCTAAATTGTTGGAATGAAAATTCTTATATTAAAAATAATATTCATTTACATCACCAACCTTAGACCATGATGAATATTCTTCAAATAATTTGTACAAAAGATTTGAGAATTATTTCATTAAAAAGTTGAACCTTTTATTTCAAACTACCTTTATCATCACTTTATGCAGGATTTAATTCATTTCCAGTAATAATTACTGTAAATACGAACTTCTTATGTATAACTAGTCGCATATCACATCGTCATTCACACTATGAAATCGATTTTGACAAATATGTAACTAAATATTTTAGCTAAATTATTTTCTTCCATGAAACATTGAAAAGTTAAACCACAGAAGAGTGCTTGGAACCCCTACTGGGGACACATGTTTTTCTGGGTTACAGGAGCAACCAAAAGAGTCAAGCAACGCCAACATGGGCACAATAACTGTTTCAAAGAAATTAACTATAATAAGTCAGAAAAATTTCACGCACGTAAAAAATCGGACCCACTGAGAACGGCGTTGCAGTTTGACTGCGTACAGAAGAATCTACAACTGAGATTCTCAGCCTTCCTGGAAACAAGGAATTGTAGAATAATTTATCAAGCTTAGAATGCAAGTCTAATAATCCTCATTTTAAAAATATGCCGGTTTAAATTCTTATTTATTTTTACCATTAAATAAAAGACTTTCAAATCTCTATATATGTATCTTAACTCTTGAATATACAACTTGCAGCCATGAAATAATACATTGCAGTATTTCCAATTATATACAAAAACCTTTTATTTTTTTTATTTTTTTATTCATACATAAGACTCTCAAAGAGCAAATTTAAAGGCTCATAATTGCTGTAAAAAAAAAAACGATATTTTCGCTAAGCTTTTCATTATTTTCAATTTCAAACCAGAAGGCGGCATTTCACTTTAACTGTAGAATACAATCCAAGTATTTAAAAATTTAATCTTCTCAGAGATATATATATATATATAAATATATATATATATATATATATATATATATATATATATATATATATATATATATATATATATATATATATATATATATATATATATATATATATATATATATATATATATATATTTAAACATCGAAGTTTAAAGTTTGCTATAGGCCCGCAGCGGTTCC
>SEYY01024194.1:42500-45000 GCA_009176605.1 Armadillidium nasatum | reverse complement strand
AGAGAGAGAGAGAGAGAGAGAGAGAGAGAGAGAGAGAGAGAGATAACTGTAGCTTTAATAACATTTTCTTTTTTTCTTTTTCCTTCTTTACCTGAAGCAACATTTTTTAATCCCGACGTTGAAAGGAAAAAATCTTCATGAATGAAGATGCGGAAAGCAAAAAGCTTTTAATTATTTTCTCACTTTTTTTTCTTTAATTTTTGGGCATTAAATGAGAAGCAACTTTTAGACTCTAATTTAAAATGGCTTTCAAACATCCATTTTTTAAATAAACGGATATACATGAGTGAAAAGCCAAATAACAGAAAAAACGAAAGCATAGTTTGCCTATATATATATATATATATATATATATATATATATATATATATATATATATATATATATATATATATATATATATATATATATATATATATATATATATATATATATATATATATATATATTTAACACCACTCACGGGCAGAGCATTTTCAAAGAAGAGTATAATTATAGAATAAAAGAAAACCCACCCATCCTATCGCAGATCCTCTCATTTGAGCGTTGAAAGAGGATTTAAAGAGAGGTAGGTTAAATACAGCAGGAAAAACAAATGAAGGTAGAGAGTTCCACAGAACAGAGGAGGCTGGAAAGAAAAAGTTACCACAGCGTGCATGCCTAGAGTTGCAATGCTCACATAAAATTCATATGAAGGCAAGGATCCCCTTGTGCTGCGAGGGCTACGCAATGGAGGCGGAATACGAGAGGTCAACACACTCTAGCACTTGCCGTTGTAGTGCTTGTAGAAAAGAGAGAGTGAGCCAACGTCACGTCGCAGAAAAAGAGGGTCAAGGGAGCTTGAAAATAGATTATAGTTTATTAGTCTTTTACCCTTAGACTCAAAAGGAGGGTTAAATCGAAACCATCCCAAATGTGAGAACAGTACTCTATGCAAGGACGGATAAGACCCTTATATAATTGGAAAAACTATTCGAAAGAAAATATTTACTCAATCTGAACAGAACACCCAGATTTTTTAGAGGCCACCTTAGCGACCGTTGTGATATTAGGTTTTCAAGATAATTTGTCGTTTATGTTTAGATCAAGAATGTTTATATTGTTCACAGGTGAGAAGGGAGGGCCGTCGAAGGAGATAGGAAAGTTTATATATATATATATATATATATATATATATATATATATATATATATATATATATATATATATATATATATATATATATATATATATATATATATATATATATATATATATATGTGTGTGTGTGGTGTGTGTTGTGTGTATGCGTGCATGGTGCAGAAAATTTAGTAATTGTAAAATATAATAAATATTTACTCTCGAGGCAACGGGAATTTTTCGGCTTCAAACATTGAAGGCTGAAATGCACAGGTTCTCTAACCTTGTACCTCCCACCCTTTCGCCGACCTGTCAGTGGTAACTGAACTTGAACATTTATTATATTTACCATATTGTTACTAATTTTTCATAATTGCTGATTTATTACAAATAACTTAACATTTATATTAGAAATTAGGAATTTTTAAATGATTTGCAAATTTTAGCAAAGTTCAAATACTACTTTCAGTATTAATCTATAACTCTAGCGTGAAACAAATTTTCACCATTACTATTCCAGATCCCTCCAAAACGAAAAGATCCTTAAAATCAATCCTCTTAAAATTATCCAAAATATTCTTGACATTTTTATAAAAATCTCACCTTACCGCAGTGCCCTATTTCAAGAAGGGTATATTATGGGCAGTTTCTACCTAGCATCTACATAAAAAATCTACCAATCGATCTTCGTTTAAAAATGTGCAAGTAACATAACCCTTTTATTTGCTTTAAGCATCCGCCATCTTGGATTTGGTTTCCACCATCTTGAATTTGATGTCCGCCATCTTGAATTTCTGTCCACCATTAACACACGATGCGACTTCAACAGCTCTTAGCAGCAAAAATGGACAAAAGAAAGACTCCAAAAACTGCAAATTTTTTCTTAATTACCTTTTTTTTTTGTGAAAATTAATTTAGAGTTTTACACTCATTTTCAAGATGGGTTGTTAAGCTACACCTTCGAACATTAAAAGAGAACATTCAAATGAAGAAAGAGCAACCAAAGGAAACTTTGATAAACTCGACTTTCATTTTATTGAAGAAATTCAAAATTAAAATTCTAATCAACAAAATATTATTATGAATTGAAGTGCAATCGTTAAGTGGAGATCACAGAGAATAATACAATTATTATTAGCCTCGTTTTACACTCAAACACGGAAGCATGTGGACACACAAACGATATATATATATATATATATATATATATATATATATATATATATATATATATATATATATATATATATATATATATATATATATATATATATATATATATATATATATTATACTAGTATGTATAAGCGAAATGAGACAACCTATAGAATGCTAAAAGAAATTCAAACAATTTGATCACTCTCTTACTCTAAACCGTTCC
>SEYY01024194.1:27500-30000 GCA_009176605.1 Armadillidium nasatum | reverse complement strand
TTATTTACATAATATGCTCTACATGAACAGCCATTGCGTTCGAAACACAATTCAGTGCGTGTCCTCCACTGCTGAAGAACACGTTCAAGCACAGGTTGAGTTATGCCGGTAATGGCGTCGGTGATACGTTGCCTGAGATGATTTATGTTTTGTATCTTTTCCCGATACACCACAGCCTTCACATGCCCCCAGAGGTAAAAATCAAGTGGGGTAAGGTCTGGGGATCTGGGAGGCCACTCCACAGGACCACGCCGACCGATCCAAGTACCTGGAAATTGATAATGTAACCAGTCACATACAGTACATCAATACCGAAATGAGGTGGTGCTCCATCTTGCTGAAAGTACTCCGGAAGGTTACCATCCTCGTCTAAAATGGATGAGAAAATATCTTCGTGCAACATGTTTAGATACTTATCGGCAATAAGATTCCCCTCAATGAAAAATGGTCCAATAACCCTGTGACCCCATATCCTGGCCCATATCATTACTTTACCAGCACCCTGCATCTTTGTTGGGTTTAAGCCAATGAGCGTTTGTAGTACTCCAATAACGTACATTTTGTCGATTCACCTCTCCATTGACGTAAAAGTTTGCTTCATCTGTAAACAATATGCTGACTGAGAAACCTGCATTCACTTGAAATTTGCTCTATACCTACTCACAAAATTCCAGCCGTCTATTCTTGTCGTCTTCACACATATGCTGTGCCAAATGTAGTTTTTATTGATCCCATTTGTTTGTTTTTAAAATGCTGCCGATACTTGATCTGCTGACACCGGTTGTAGCAGACAACCAGTCCTATACCTTTCTTGGGACTCCGTGTAAGCGCGGAGGGTACCCAACGTCGTTGTACCTTCATCGCTGGCAGTACGTCTGAGACCGCTTCTCGCCTGATCTGTAACAGATCCTGTTTTTTAAACTTTATTATGAGTTTTGCCACAGTGTCGTGTGTGATGGTCGTCCCATGTTTTCTGTTAAAGTCGGTTGCAACCTTGCGACAGCTTCCTGAGCCGTCCCTCATGATAATGTCAATCCGTTGATCTTTAATCAAACGCATCTTATTGGATATCTGAAAAAAATACATATATTAAAACTCCTATGTTATGGAAAACTATATATATATATACATATATATATATATATATATATATATATATATATATATATATATATATATATATATATATATATATATATATATATATATATATATATATATATATATTATATATATATATATATATATATATATATATATATATATATATATATATATATATATATATATATATATATATATATATATATATATATATATATATATATATATATATATATATATATATATATATATATATATATATTATATATATATATATATATATATTTATATATATATATATATATATATATAGTTATTAGATAGGACATTTTATGAGCACCTTTTTAAGGCGGAACTTTAAAGCTGCCAAAAGGATCAAAACAAACAAACATTTTTAAGAAATTTACTGCCGATTAGTTTCGATAACAATAGAATGAATAATATAAAAATGATTAAAATAGAAAAATAGCAGAAAAAAAGTTATAAAATTGCTATATAAAATAAATACATAAATGTATATAATATTTTAACTTACAGAGATCTATCACATGTCGAAATCTCACTTCAAAATTATATTATCAAAAATGCAAATTTTTATTTAATTTAGGTGGAATAGTGCCAAATAAATAAAGATTCTAGCGAATGGAGGTCCGGATCATGCTCAAAATCTAAAACTTTAAAACTTGAATCTTGTATTGGATGATTTAATTGGAGATAAAGAGTGTTAATATAGTAGAATACGGGAGACGATGCAACTTGTCAAAAGTTGTAGGAACTCTTTCTTCAGACATGTAAAACTTATCAATTTTATAATTATTATTAAAAACTATTTTAAGATTAAAATGGCTGTAATTAATTTTTAATATTTCATTATATTTTTTCCTAACTGTTCATTTTGTTATTTTAATCATTATTACTTTGTTAATTCTATCGTTAGGCTTGAGAATGGGTTGAAGGAGTTCTTACCCGAAACGTTATATATATATATATATTATATATATATATATATATATATAATATATATATATATATATATATATATATATATATATATATATATATATATATATATATATATATATATATATATATATATATATATATATATATATAATATATATATATATATATATATATATATATATATATATATATATATATATATATATATATATATATATATATATATATATATATATATATATATATATATATATATATATATATATATATATATATATATATATATGAAGGAAAGGTAACAAAGTACACAAAATGATAACGTAACTCTTTGAAAACTTTAGTCACGAAATGTTAAGAAAAAGCTCTTAATTAAGGAAGTCAAAATCGATAGGAATGGTATTGTTAAAGCAAGAAATAAATCAACACAAATATA
>SEYY01024194.1:17500-20000 GCA_009176605.1 Armadillidium nasatum | reverse complement strand
TTTTTTTATAATTATTTTATATATTTTATATATATATATATATATATATATATATATATATATTAATATATATATATTATATATATATATATATATATTATATATATATATATATATATATATATATATATATATATATATATATATATATATATATATATATATATATATATAATATATATAATATTATATATATATATATATATATATATATATATATATAAAGTTACTTTTATGATTTTGTAAAGTAAATGTAAACAATCGAGAACTTGTTATATACATTTTAAAAGTCTTTTATATTGTTGATGCACTCTCACTCTTCCAATTTTGTCATTAGTATATTTTTTCCCCTTTTTTTAAATTCTATCAAGTGTAAAGTTATATATAATACGAAAATTTATTTTACAAAAGTAAATAAAATCATTCCCATTGAAACCATTTTTTTATTTCTATTTGGATTTTTTTTAAAACCAAAATAACACTTTTTATCAAAAGAGGTGGTGCTACTATAGCAGGTTTACTCTGTACAAATGCATGGAACATGCGAACATATGGTTAAATGGTGGTTGTGATCCCCTTAACCCTGACCCGTGAGTGATGGGAAAAACTGATTAAAAATTACTAAATTATTCCTATATATATAGTAGAACCAAAGCGATAACGAGAAATTGAAGTTGATAAATTAGATACTAAAATATTTTTGTACTTAAAAAAAAAAAAAAAAAAAAAAAAATTTGTACTTAAAAAATATTTTGCACTTTAAAAAAAATTTCGTACTTAAAAAAATTATTGCTATTTAAATTGAAAATTAATAATACTACTAACTTTCATAAAAAAAAGATTAAGATATAAAATATGGCTTGAATCTTTTGACAATTTCCCTTTTTATTTAATAAAAGAATTTCAAATAAAAAGTATAAATTATAAAATTCATTCAGTTAAAGCATTAGCAATTGCTGAAAACATTAAATAATACTTTTTAATTATTTAATTATCGTACCAACGAAAGTTATCACTTTGTCGTGCATAAATATAATTTCACTTTTTTTTCGGATTTTTAGACAAAATATTCCAAGACGTTCCACTAATATTGCAAAATCTTTCCAAATGTCAGGAACCTCTCGAATTTCCGTCAAGTAGAACGAAAGAGCCCAATTCTGGCCATAAAATATAAGTAGTTTAATTTGTCTTTCATGAAGGCATTTTTGCTATTAAATTTGCGCATTTTCAAGCGTCAATCGGAATCATATAACGCTCTATTCCGCTCCAGCGATTTCGCGACCAAAATTACCACAGCCGAAATGAATAAATGATTCCTCCTTCGTAAACAGGCGCGGGATTATTTGAAAGCGGCGAAGGGAAAGAATAAATAAATAAATCGTCTATTGATTTCACACTAAAAGACGTATATATATATAATCAGCGTCTTATTTTTCCGCGAAAGGAACGCTTCTATTTGCACAAACGCCTCGGCGTATGAGGATCTAAACTCCCTTTACAGGGGAAATATATTTCTTTATTCAATATGGCGGAGTGTTTATGAATTTTACTTATTTTTTTTTTTTTCATGTTTTAAATTGCTAAATTATATACTCAAATCTTTTACGAAAGTTTCAAGATTTAAGCATTCAATGTAAGTACTTCAAAAAGCATTTAGATTAAAACTTTAAATTAAAAGGTTTCTCACTTAATATGTTTGAAGGCACGCAATTCATTCGACCATTCCAAAGCTCTGTGTGGTATCTACTACTACTACTACTACTACTACGAAGAATAATAATACAACAACAACAGTTATAATAATAATAATAATAATAATAATAATAATAATAATAATAATAATAATAATAATAATAATAATAATAATAATAATAATAATAATAAACAATAATAATAATAATAAAATAATAATAATAATAATCATAAAATAATAAAAACAATAATAATAATAATAATAATAATAATAATAATAATAATAATAATAATAATAATAATAATAATAATAATAATAATAATAATAATAATAATAATAATAATAATAATAATAATAATAATAATAATAATAATAATAATAATAATAATAATAATAATAATAATAATAATAATAATGGATCATCTCTTCCTAAAGTTTAATTCTGTTTGTGAAACTGAAAAACTTAGTTTTTTTAGTGTTAGTTTTATTTGTTAGTTGATTCCGGGAATCTAAAATCCGGCTTCACGAAGATCTCGGGGCATATTTTAAAGCCCGAGTAAAGCTCCAAACAATTTTACAGGGCTTAACTCCTACTCTGGAGCTGCTCCAGAACGGAGCTCTTCGTATATCTTGGCTCTAGTTTTATTTCTTTTCCTTTGTCATTTTCTTAGTTTTATAAAAATAATGTGATTTTCAAATTGAGACGAAGATAAATTAAAACTAAATAGCAAATTGTAAAGAGCAACCTAAACTCTCACAACACTAATGTTGTTGTGTATAAACGAAATCACAAATCATTCTCAGATT
>SEYY01024194.1:0-7500 GCA_009176605.1 Armadillidium nasatum | reverse complement strand
TGAAAACTAATTACTTGATTTGAAATCAGCAATGATTTTATTAATAATCTACTGGGAAAAAAAGTGGCAAATTTTTTCACCTCCAAAAGTTAGGGGCTGTCAACTGGAACATTTAATATATATATATATATATATATATATATATATATATATATATATATAATATATATATATATATATATATATATTATATATAATATATATATATATATATATTATATATATATATATATATATATATATATATATATATATATATGCTCACCGCCGGTTCGTAGTCTTCTCATTCTCATATTTAAGCAGCCTACTCTATATGCAAAATTTTAACCTAATAATATTGGAAAAGCTTAAAAAAAAAAAAAGAAAAAAAAAATTTCTTGAAATATTTTAATAGACGTAAGTCGACTTTTATAAGCTTCGTAAAACCGCAGAGTCGAAATTTATTTAAAATTTTTCCTGGGGATCCATTTTTAGGGAGGTTAGAGGTGGGGGGAGTGAGTCTCATATGAGCCCAATGGTGCCAGTAGCCTTAGACTTTGAGAGTTTCCCCCACCCCCCACTTTCCAAGTTGCTTTCTCTTTTAATTTTAACCCCTCCCCCAACGACTCCCTTCTTCCTAACTACCCCTTTAGAGTTTAGACTCAATTAAGTATTTAAAAAAAAATAAATAAAAAAATTAAAAAAAATGCTCAAAGAAACAAATCAAAAATAAAGAAAGGAAAATAATAATTTTATAAAAAAAAAAAAATAAAAAACTTAAAAATTTTTTTTTTATATTTTTTTTATCTCACATATTAATCTACAACTCTCTCTCTCTCTCTCTCTCTCTCTCTCTCTCTCTCTCTCTCTCTATCTATCTATCTATCTATCTATCTATCTATCTCTTTCCTAACTTCTAAATTCCTTCAATATCTAAATATTCAAATATATCTTTTTTCTTCTTCTCTCTCTCTCTCTCTCTCTCTCTCTCTCTCTCTCTCTCTCTCTCTCTCTCTCCTTCCTTCCTATAACCCGATAAACTATTTTAGATTCTTTCAATATTTAAATATCAAAATATGCCTCTCTCTCTCTCTCTCTCTCTCTCTCTCTCTCTCTCTCTCTCTCTCTCTCTCTCTCTCTCTCTTTCCTAACTTCTAAATTCCTTCAATATCTAAATATTCAAATATATCTTTTCTCTCTCTATCTCTCTCTCTCTCTCCTTCCTTCCTATAACCCGACAAACTATTTTAGATTCTTTCAATATTTAAATATTAAAATATGCCTCTCTCTCTCTCTTCTTTCCTAACTTCTAAATTCCTTCAATATCTAAATATTCAAATATATCTTTTCTCTCTCTATCTCTCTCTCTCTCCTTCCTTCCTATAACCCGACAAACTATTTTAGATTCTTTCAATATTTAAATATCAAAGTATGCCTCTCTCTCTCTCTCTCTCTCTCTCTCTCTCTCTCTCTCTCTCTCTCTCTCTCTCTCTCTCTCTCTCTCTCTCGTTCACTTCTCTGGCCTATTCAATGATCAAAATAGTCTATGAAAGTCTTAGTTCTAAAGATATTATGAAGCAGGAACTTATCTGCCTTTTCTCTATAACAAAAGCAACTTTAATAAGTAGTTAATGCATTTCCCTACCCATGTCTACTGATCGTTTTTGTAAATGGACGATAATCATTTGTCACATTTTCTTAGCTTTCAGTTTCTGTCCTAGACTTTTATAATATTTCCTTCTTGAGTTTTTTGTCTCTTTACTTCGTTCACAAGAATTTATCTTACCATCAGCAAGAAAAATGTTTCAGGAAAATTGAGAATATAAGCTGCCATAGTTCATAGAACTTGCAGCAGTTTTCCTTTGCTTCTTCTTTTTAAATGATTACTGTTTCTGCAGGATGGTTCACCATCATAAGTTCACCATAGTATAAATATTACAGTGATAGTTATACTATGGGTTCACTCAGAGAGTTATTTCATGCCGGTTGAAGTTTGTAAGTTCACAAATACAGTTTTATTTAGTTTTATTTCGGCACATAAATTATGGTTATATTTTTATTTAAAAATAAAAATCGATTAAAAAAGTTTAAAATTATATATATATATATATATATATATATATATATATATATATATATATATATATATATATATATATATATATATATATATATATATATATATGTATTATATAGTGTGTGTGTGTGTGTGTGTGATACAGAGATGTACAGAGGGAAGAAGTGTATAAATGTGTGTGTGTGTGTGTGTGTGTGTGTGTGTGTGTGTGTGTGTGTGTGTGTGTGAGAGAGAGAGAGAGAGAGATAGAACTTTGCTTTAAATTTAATATGCACATTTTCTTGGAAATATTAGACCCTAACATTGTTTTACATAAATTCTTTCATACGATAACGTTGCATCAAAAATTATAGCTATTAAATTCCTGTGTAGGGTCTCTTAAATTCCTGAGTGCATTGTTTCCACAGGAAAACGAAGAGGAAGGAGACTTCTCATACATAATAAAGTCTCTCCATGAGCCGTCGGAAATCGAGAGAGTCTTATATACAATGAATATGGGAAGACAATGAAGTTTGGGCCTCGCCATTGCTCGCCAGAGATCTTTGATATGAAATTCCAAAATATAAAGGATGGCTTGATCAAATGAATGTTTGAGCACATGACTTCCTATTTGAAATTATTTATTCATTTATTTATTTATTTATTTATTTATTTTATTTTATATTATTTATTTATTTTCTACATAAACAAAATGTTTTGTAGAATTGAGGATAGGGTTTGTACATAATTTTAAACTTCTTCTTCTTTCTTCCTGCAATATTACTATGACTTCCACTATTACTACTATTATTCTATTTTTACTATTATTGCTACTGTTATTACCAATAATAATAATAATAATAATAATAATAATAATAATAATAATAATAATAATAATAATAATAATAATAATAGCAGTTGAAATTTCCCTTCCAATCTTACAAAAGATTTTTCCTTCTTATTGCTGAAAGATTTCGTGCGCCAACTTCGGACACCATCGGAGCTTGGATCTTTGAAGATGAATGATTTATTTTTAAGATGTTAAGTCAAAAGTTAATTACGATTATAAATTTTGAAAAATTATTAATAAAGTAGGTATTTAGTTTTTGAGCTTCACTTGAGGAGTTCCGAATTTAAAATGATAAGGGTAAATGCTGGTACGTCCCATCTATCAATCACTCAGTCGAGTAACCAGTAAATGTCGACGTACAGTCAGACTTGGATAATCAAACTGGCTCACGATGGTGACTAAACGAAAGGGTATCAGACGTCTTCTTGAAGATACTTGGAGGATTTTTTTTTTTTCACCATACCCCAGGTAGGACTTTCGTCCTGTCAGTAGGATCTTCCGAGGAAGATCCTTGGGTTTCTTGGGCCCACGGCGGATACCGCTGGCTGGGCCAGGCCTATCGCGGATGCCGGAGATTATTAGTTATAACAGCTGGCTTTTCTTTCACTTTACCGCTGAACCACTTGGAGGATATCATTATTAATTTTGTTGTGAAGTAATCCTAAAGGTTGGAGGAAGCTTGTAATCATTACAAGAATTTTAGAAGTTCTTTTTTAATTCTAATTTCAATTGAAAGAAGCTGCTTACCATTAAATAATTTTAGTTCTTCAACTTTATTTAGACAGCAGTTGAATTTTCCCTTTTAATTTTCCAAAAGATTTTTTTCTTATGAATCGTTCATCTTCAAAGATTCAAGCTCTGATGATATCCGAAGTTGGCGGACGAAGCCGGTCAGCAATAAAAAGGAAAAATCTTTCGGAAAATTGGAAGGAAAATTTCAACTGCTATTAAAATAAAGCTGAAGAACCTATAAAATAATAATAATAATAATAATAATAATAATAATAATAATAATAATAATAATAATAATAATAATAATAATAATAATAATAATAATAATAAAAAATAATAATAATAATAATAATAATAATAATAATAATAATAATAATAATAATAATAATAATAATAATAATAGCTCTTTTTATAGGGAAAATAACATTATTTTCGTTAATTAATTTCCAAGTTATATTAATTTTCATTCAAAGAGGTATCATAATTATTATTATTATTATTATTATTATTATTATTATTATTATTATTATTATTATTATTATTATTATTATTATTCGACAAAGCAATATCATTTAATAACGACTTTTTGGTGAGAATGAAAGTTTTCTCTCAATCCTCCTTCATTTCTCTTTCGTTTCACTCTTGCCACAGAGTCTCAATGCCTCTTGTCACATAAATTCTCGTCGCATTAAAAAAATGAGATGGAGAGAGAGAGAGAGAGAGAGAGAGAGAGAGAGAGAGAGAGAGAGAGAGAGAGAGAGAGAGAGAGAGAGAGAGAGAGAGCGAAAGGAAGAGGGAGAGGGAGAAAGTCAGAGATACAGAGAGAAAAACAGAAAGGAGATTGAAAGAGAAAGAGTCAGAAAGAAGAGCGAGAGAGATACTGCACATAGAGAAAAAGAGAAAAAGAGTTCGGCAGAGAGAGAGAGAGTAAGAAGATAGAAAGAGAAAGAGGAGAGAGAAAAGGAAGAGAGAGAGAAGAGAGAGAGAGAGAGAGAGAGAGAGAGAGAGAGAAGAGAGAGAGAGAGAGAGAGAGAGAGAGAGAGAGAGAGAGAGAGAGAGAGAGAGAGAGAGAGAGAGAGAGAGAGAGAGAGAGAGAGAGAGAGAGAGAGAGAGAGAGAGATAGATACATCTTTGATCAATGAATTTAACGGATTGCTTTGAACATCCAATGCTTCCCCTTTCCTCCCTTCGACGCATTTCCGTCTTTCCTTCCAAAACGAATGTAGGATATTAAAAGAAGTTAAAGTAAATAAAAGATCAGAATTTTACTTTGCCATACGAATGATCATACACACACACACAAACACACACACATACACACACACACACACTCGCACACTCACACACTAACATATATTTTTTTAAAAAAATTCTTACATGAATATAAAAGTACACAAATATGTAATGATTTGAATTTCGTAAAATACTGTATCAATTTCTTTGAATAAACCTGAAACATTCGTCAAGAAGGTATAAGTGAAGAGAACAGAACAGAACAACAGAAGTGGAAAGAAGAGAAGAGAACAGAAGAGAACAGAAGTGAAAAGAAGAGAAGAGAAAAATTCTAAGTTTTGGAGATTATAAACATTTAAAAGATTATATAATATAATATAATATAATATAATATAATATAATATAATATAATTTAACATATTATGATAAAATACATTTCATCCTTATCTTAATTGCATTTCTTATAATTGGAGATCAAAGAATTACGAGTTTTTCTAATCTAAAATAGATCGGGAATTATTTAAACAAAGTTAAAAGGAAATTAATCTAAATAGAACACGATATACCATCAAATGCTTTGAGATTGGAAATTGAAATTCAAAAAAGGAATTTTCTATTTAAATTCAGTATTATATACGGATCCTTATGGATTCTATTTAAAATTCACAGGAACTCACACCAATTCTTGTAAGAAAACAATGATTGCTACATTCTGGAAATATATAGACTCTTAAAGGTATTTTCCAACTTCTTTCCAAAGAGATAGTTTACCACGTTTTCATGTAAACACTTCAGTAGTCAGCAATATTCCTGAATGATAATTTCCTGAATAAGAAACTGAAATTTTTTGAATCTCAAAGGAAATATTCATTTGAATGGATAATTTTTCATTTGAATCCCAAATCCCATACTTAACGAATCCTTGTGGACCCTCCATAAGATTCATAAGTACTAACACAAATTGATGCAATCGGGTACTAACATGTTTGATTCTGAAGTGATATTCTAACATGTCTCCATAACATAGCACCCCCCCCCCAAAAAAAAAAAATATATATATATATATATATATATATATATATATATATATATATATATATATATATATATATATATATATATATATATATATATATATATATTATATATATATATATATATATATAAAACGCATACACTTAGAACACAATCTAAACCCCCCTCCTTCTCTAATCAAGACATTACCGAGGGAATCAAAACACTCAAAAACTCTCCAGTTAGAGGCCCAGATAACATCTCAAACTTACAAATAAAACACCTAAGACCCATAGCTACAACATACCTAACCCAAATATTTAACAAATCTTACACATACAACTTCATCCCCGCAATATGGAAGAAGGTAATAATTATCCCCAAACTAAAACCCAGGAAAGACCCAAACCTCCCATCTTCATACCGCCCGATCTCCCACACTATGCAAACTCTTAGAAAAACTCATTCATACAAACCGCACACTTTCAACACGGATTTAAGAAATTCCACTCAACCACCACGGCCCTCAACACCATCTCTCAAAACATAATAAACGGCCTCAACAAAAAACCATCCCACAGGAATATATTCGTTGCCATCGACATCAACAAAGCATTTGATACAGTCCAGACATAACCTCATACAAAAAAAAAAATCCTATACTCACTTATACCCAACATTTATAAAAAATGGATTTCCAATTTCCTATCCGATCGTACAGCCCAAGTCTTCAACAAAAACCATCTTTCAAAAACAGCGAAATTAAGAAATGGTGTCCTACAGGGAGTCATCCTATCCAATCTACTATTTAATCTGTACACAGCAGACCTACCCACCCCACAAACTCCAGAAATAAAACTAATAACATATGCCGACGACATATCCATTACGATACAAAAATCTTCCATACCTACAGCCACCACACTCACTCAATCATACATCCAACAAATGGAAACATGGTTAAAAATAAACAGAATGACAGCTTCCCCTGAAAAATCCTCAATCACTCTTATTACTACCGATAGACACCAATCTCCTCCCCACCACAACGTAAAACTAAATAATAACCTCATTCCCCTAAATAAATCTCTAAAGATCCTAGGCCTCACATATGACACACACTTCACCTTCTCAAAGCACATTCAAAACATAACTAACACTGCAAACAGGAAATTAAGCATCATACGAACACTGTCACAAAAATTCAGTAACGAACCACCCTCAATAGTATACAAACAGTTCATCAGACCAACACTTAATTACACATCTCCAGCCTGGTACCCGGCCACCTCACCCTCAAACACAGAGAAATTATTAAAAAATAATAAATAAAAAAAACCGCTCTTCGAATCGTCACAGGTTGCACTAGAACCACTGGAATTCGGCATTTACACAAAGAAACAAAAATACTCCCGATCCGTGTTCACCTAGACATGATAGGAACCTAATTCTACACCAACACTCTAGACATATCACACCCATGTCACTATACCCTACAAGACACCGTCTAAAATTACTCCTCCATCATCCCCTGTCCAATACTACAGTAACACATTCAAATCCATTCCACCTACTGCAAACAACAAACATATCACTAAACAAACACATACACACCTTCTTAACACAAAATTATCTC
>SEYY01024193.1:95000-100745 GCA_009176605.1 Armadillidium nasatum | reverse complement strand
AACGTACTTTCTGGCACTTTAATCGGGCTAATTGGGGGCAATGCGCCGCTTCTTTGCTAACTATCATTGGAGTGAATCTTGCTTTGTCTCGGGGGACGCTTCTGTCTCTGCTGAAAAGGTAGGGGCCGTAATCCTTGACGGGATGGGCAGATTCATTCCATCTTCAACTAAATCTTTTTCTCCTCAAAATCCTTGGTTCGATGGCAATTGTTCTCTTGCCCTTCGGGAGAGAGACAATGCTTATCGTGAATGGAAAAACTCTCCTTCTCCTATCACTCTTGCTAATTTTCATTCAGCCTGGAATCGTTGCAGGGATGTCAGGGATGTTCTTCGACGGACTAAGCGTACTTTCATAAAAAGGAAGTGCGCTGACCTCCATGGCTCTCCTACTGATAAAAATTTCTGGCCTCTTGTCAAAAATATCTCTAACAACTTCTGTAAATCTGCCTTTCCTCCTCTTATTCGCTCTGATGGTTCTGTAGCTAATACTCCTTCTGAAAAGGCTAATCTCTTCAGCCTCCTTTTTTCATCTAATTCCACCCTGCTCGATTCTGGCATCCCTCCTCCTACTCCTTCTCCTCTCAGGTGTCCCATGTCTGTACCTGTAATTACTCATGATCGGTGCATGTGATCCTGAAATCTTTAAACGTCAGAATAGCCAGTGGCACGGATAGCATTCCCCCTCGTGTTCTGAGGAAGTGTGCTTCCGAGTTAGCGCCTGTCCTCGTTCAGCTCTACTCTCTATGCCTTAATACTAATACTTTTCCCTCAATGCTGGAAGCGTGCATTTGTTCAGCCGATCCCGAAAAAAGGTAGTCGCTCTGACCCTTCTAACTATCGACCTATAGCTCTCACTTGTGTTCTGTCTAAAATTTTTGAAACTCTCCTCAACTCTCATTTCCTGGATCATTTGGAGTCTCATTTTCTTCTCTCTGATCACCAGTATGGCTTTCGACGTGCGAGGTCAACTGGTGACATACTCTCCTATCATATTGATCTATGGTCTTCTGCCTTTAGGGACTTCGGGGAGTCTTGTGTGGTGGCGCTTGACATATCCAAGGCTTTTGACCGGGTATGGCATGCGTCACTGCTCTCTAAGCTCCCTTCCTTTGGGTTTCCTCCTTCTCTTTGCTTACTCTTGTCTAGTTTTCTCTCAGATCGTTAGATTTCGGCACTTGTAGATGAAGCGACCTCTTCCTCCTTTTCTGTCAACTGTGGTGTTCCTCAGAGTTCTGTTTTATCTCCAACCTTATTCTTACTTTTCATTAACGATCTTCTTAACTGCACTTCTAACTCTGTTCACTCTTATGCTGATGACTCAACTCTACATTCTTCTACTCATTTCAAATCTGCTCCCTCATTTGCTTCTAGAGTTGCTTCTCGTCTTCAACTTTCCGATTCTATTCTTGCCGATCTGGATGGGATTTCCCGGTGGGGTCATAGCAACCTTGTGAAATTCAACTCTTTAAAAACTCAACTTCTTCACATCTCCCTCTCAAAAACACCTCCTAACTTTCCTATCCTCTTCGATGGCTCTCCCGTCTCACCTGTAAATAACATTAACATTCTTGGTTTAAACATAAACAATAAACTGTCTTGGAAACCACATATCACAATGGTTGCTAAAGCGGCCTCTAAGAAGCTGGGAATTCTGTTCAGATTGCGAGAATTTTCTTCTTCTGAGCAGTTACTCCAAATATATAAGGGTCTTATTCGTCCTTGTATGGAGTACTGTTCTCACATTTGGGGGGAGGGCTCCGGCTCCTCCTCTCTTCTGGATAGGATTGAGTCAAAAGCTAAAAGATTAATAAACTGTCCCCTACTTTCAAACTCTCTTGACCCTCTGTGTCTGCTACGTGACGTTGGCGCGCTATCTCTTTTCTACAGATACTACAATGGCAGGTGCTCGAGGGAATTGGCCTCTCGCATTCCTCCACCGTTGCGTCGTCCTTGTTGCACAAGGGGTGCCCTGCTTTCGCACCAATTTTTGTGTGGACGTAGGAAATCCCAGGCTAGCCCGTTGTGGTACCTCCTTCTTTCCAGCCACCTCTATTCTGTGGAATTCTCTACCATCTTCTATTTTTCCACTTGTATTTAATCTTCCACTCTTCAAGACTTCCGTCTGCGTCCACCTGAGGGTTGTGCGTTAGGGGTGTGTGTTTGAATGAGTTTTGTCCTTGTGTGTTTGCCCCTCCTTGAAAAGGGCTCTGCCCGTGAGTGGTGGCGTTTTGTAAAAATATATATATATATATATATATATATATATATATATATATATATATATATATATATATATATATATATATATATATATATATATATATATATATATATTATAATATTTAATAATCTATAATACATAATTGTTATGTAACAATACATGATTATAATGCAATCATTAAAAAGTAATATCGCCAAGAACCCTTATTCTCATTACATAATTCACATATAAATATTAGGTAATAACCATAAATACATAATTGTTATGTAACAATACATGATTATTATGCAATAATAATAATAATAATAATAATAATAATAATAATAATAATAATAATAATAATAATAATAATAATAATAATAATAATAATAATAAAAGTGATTTCAAAGTCGAAGACGTGCCGGATGAATACAACAATTCGTTCATTCTAAGATATGATGATCAAGTTGGTGTAGTGGTAGCGTGATGGAATTCAAACTAAAAGGTCGAGGTTTTGAATCCTGATCTCACAAAAGTCTTAAGTTCTTACTGTGAATATCGGACGAGGAGGAAGTTTGATTTTCACTCAGTAGATGGCGCTGCGTTCAGGAAGAAATGGCGGGAAAATTCAAAATCATATTCAAGATGGCTGAAACCCACGTGATCAAAATGTCGAACAGAAATCAAGTAGTTAAGAGGGAAAAAATATACGGAAATAAAAACCATGTGATCAAGAAAAAAATCAGGTGAAGAAAACAATGGCCGCCGGATGACGTCATAGTCTCAAGTTAGCCCAGTGTCATGACGTCACAGGGGTAGGTGTATGCACATGCTCAGATGACGTCATCACCGAGAGTGCCATGTAATGTTGCAAAATGGAACTTGCCATGCCAATGACAGCTGACACTGGCACCTCATATTGACATGGAATTGCATGAGTACCAAATGCTAGAAAGTCGTCTAGCTTCAATGATAAGAGCTAGAAGGTGTTAGAAATGGCACTCAGGAAAGAGCATGAGTTAGGCACTGGCACTAGCACATGAGGCTTGGCACGTGTCTGATAGCTCTGACCGTGGGAAAAGGTCAAAAAGTGGCTGAGATTAAACGGTTAAGTGTCAAAAAGGGGTGGGGCTTAAAGGATTATCAAAATTAATTTGCTGATTATCCTGATTGATTAGCGGATTATCCGATTAATTGGATTAAAATCGACTCACGAAAGACCATGAAAGGGGGCTCCGCCCTCTTGCAATGTTGCATGCAACATTACAACAGTGCCTTGCAACATGTCACTTCAATTTTGGTGTCCTACTACTATATATATATATATATATATATATATATATATATATATATATATATATATATATATATATATATATATATATATATTATATATATATATATATATATATATATATATATATATATATATATATATATATATATATATATATATATATTTCGGTGAATCTTTTGCTGTCGCGCTGGACATATCGAAAGCCTTCGATAGAGTCTGGCACAAAGCTTTGATTTCTAAACTTCCCTCTTTCGGTATCTATCCTTCTCTCTGTGATCTTCTCACTAATTTCCTTTCCGGTCGTTCTATAGCAGTTGTTGTAGACGGCCACCGTTTTTCCTTTGAATCTATTAATGGTGGTTTTCCTCAGGGTTCTGTTCTATCCCCAACACTTTTTCTACTTTTCATTAATGACCTCTCTATTACCTCATCTCCTCTCCACTCCTATGCTGATGACTCCATCCTTCATTATTCCTTCTAGTTTGAAAAACGTCCCACCCAACAGCAGTTGATAGTCTCGAGAAATGTAGCCTTGGAGCAACTAACCTCTGATCTTTTACTTATTTCAAATTGGGGCAGAGAAACATTGTTGTTTCCAATGCCTCAAAATCTCAATTCCTTCATCTCTCCACTCGGCACAATCTTCAACACAACTATATCTTCTTCGAAAACACACAACTCAAGCCTTCATCTGTTCTTAATATTCTTGGTGTTTCTTTTTCTCGTGATCTTTCTTGGAAAGATCACATTACTTCTCTTTCTAAACAAGCTTCTAAGAGGTTGGGTGTTCTGAGGCACTTTCAGAATTACTTCACGCCACCCCAGTTGCTTGCTCTGTATAGGGGTGTTGTTCGCACCTGTATTTAGTATGCTTCGCACATCTGGGGTGGTCCCACACACACAGCTCTCCTAGAGAAGGGGGAGTCTAGGGCATTTCGTCTCATCAACTCTCCTGCTCTTACTAACTCTCTTCAATCTCTTTCTGCCCGTCGAATTGTTGCGTCACTCTCTCTTTACTATCGCTATTACAAAGGACACTGCTCTTCTGAACTCTCTCGTCGCATACTTTCTTCATTGAGAAGAGCTCGCGCGACACGCCTTTCTACATAGTCTCATCCTTTCTCTGTCCAACTCTCCGACCCCATACTTAACAGCTATGCTCAATCTTACATATACTCTGCTGGTAAAGTCTGGAACACACTCATTTCATCTGTTTTCCCAACTTCCTTTGACTTGCATACTTTCAAACGCCGTGTATCTGAACACGTCGGCCACCATCAACCATGATAGATCTTTCCCAACTCCTGTGGAATTTGGTAGGCCTCTGGCCTTTGCCCGCCGGAAGATATATATATATATATATATATATATATATATATATATATATATATATATATATATATATATATATATATATATATATATATATATATATATATATATATATATATATATATATATATATATAATAAATAAATTTAAACAATTGAAAAATCAATTTACACGTATACAAAAGAAATTTTTTTAAAACCAAGTGGTTCACCGTAGCGCTATCAGCACCGTTCTCGACTTTGGAGTTCTGAAAATATCAACGAAAACGACATCGATTCGAATTCTCTCCGGGTGATTTATGACGTCAGAGTTAAGTGTATTAATATCTTGTCAATAAATGGAGTTGAAATGAAATGATAGTCCCGTTGTATTTGGTACACATGGTGCAGCGTTGCCATATGCGTAACTAAATTTTTACTTTTATTCGAATAAAATAGAAAGGCATTTGGTGACTTCATATTTATTCTAATTCCTTTCTATATAGAGCGATTTCTGGTATCCATAACGGTTTGAAAGTTCTTTGGAAAATTTATCCTTGAAAAAAGTGAATAGCCCATTCAAACCACTGGTCGAAATGATCTGAAAATTGGACTGTAAATTCACAGTTCAAATATCTAACTTGTCAAGGATACGATTTTTGTTATCTGCTTTTGAAAAAAAGTTATATGCCCTTTTCTGTCCAACTATAAAATATTTCTTGGAAAATTTACCCTTCTGGACCAAATTTTTTTTAATATATAAACTTTTTTTTATTTTGGCAGTTGTTCAGAGGAGGTGCAGAGCTACAACTTTCTCTCAATACATCATTCAATGCTATATGTTCTTTTCGAGATATAGCCTCTCAAATTTGGCTAATTTGTAAAAAAAAAATTAAAATTGCCAAAATTTGAGAGGATGCATCTCGAAGAGAACAAGT
>SEYY01024193.1:75000-90000 GCA_009176605.1 Armadillidium nasatum | reverse complement strand
AATCCTACATCTTCATTCATTAAGTTCAACAAATTGTCAAGCTATAAAATAATTATCATTTGTTATTTAAAGAAATGTAGAAATCCCAACTAAACTAAAAGGTATATAAGACTTCCAAACAAAGTGCCACAATGTTTCAGTATTTGTTGATAAAATATTTGAATTTGTTTTTAAGTTTTATCAAAGAAAAAGCAAATATCAAAATATGAAAGTATGATACAATATTTTAGGTTATAAAATTTAAATGTATTTCTATAAAGGTTATAGATCTTACATCTCCTTGAAGATGCAAATATTGTGGGCAGTATTTCAAGTGCACAATACGGTGACGTATTTCTTCTCTCTGAAATTTATATATATATATATATATATATATATATATATATATATATATATATATATATATATATATATATATATATATATATATATATATATATATATATATATATATATATATATATATATATATATATATATATATATATATAAATAAAGAGGAACACTTTGATTAGAGATATTCAAATAATCAAAGACATCTAGTTGAAAAAAAAAAAAAAAAAAAAAAAAACGGCAAGCACAAATTGAAATGGGCGAGCCATATATATTGCTGGATGGTACTAAATGGCAGATGGACTGGTAAAATGGTGAATTGTAAACGGCGAAACATCTGCTGGGTTGATGAATTTGCTGTAATATGGTTAGAATTACGCAGCAAACTGTGACTTAGGATAGAGGCCTGCTGAAAATGTAATTGAAAAACACCTCTAGACTTTTTTCCTCCTTTCGTACATAAACTGTATATTTATCCAGATTTTAATCTTCTAACCAAAATAACATCCTGAATCATTCTTCAAATGATGTTTAGAAAATATTTGCAAATAAATTATTTATATACGAAGTGCAGAATAGATTTACTAGTTAATGAACAATTTAGGACTGCACTTAAAAGCTCTGATATTCCTAGATAAAATAATGAGTCTCATCTGAACGCTTATGTGTTTGTCTGTGTGTGAGTATGTAATTTGAGTATTACGTAAATTGACATAATAATAATAATAATAATAATAATAATAATAATAATAATAATAATAATAATAATAATAATAATAATAATAATAATAATAATAATAATAATAATAAAAATAATAATAATAATAATAATAATAATAATAATAATAATAATAATAATAATAATAATAATAATAATAATAATAATAATAATAAATAATAATAATAATACTATATACTCTCTAAAAATAATAATAATAATAATAATAATAATAATAATTAAAAATAGCATAATAATAATAATAATAATAATAATAATAATAATAATAATAATAATAATAATAATAATAATAATAATAATAATGTTTATTTGTTAGACGGAAAATATATTTAATTTGTTGTTGCCAAATTTTATGGAATTTTTATATTCAGTGCAACTCCACTAGATATTTTTTTTTTGCTTTTTAAATTAAATCAATCTTCAATCAAAAATTGGTGATGAATGTAACGCCATCAGCTGGGATTTACAAGATAAAGCTTAGGACAGTTCATTATATGGAAGTATATTTTTTTATTTTAAAAAGGTTAAGAGGAAGAAAATTACATTTTCACTTGTAAAAAATTTAGAAGGAATAATTCAACGTAGTAATACTGGAAATTAAATGTTAATAGTAAATTTTAGCAAAACAAATTTTAATGATACTACTACTACTACTACTACTACTACTACTACTACTACTACTACTACTAATAATAATAATAATAATAATAATAATAATAATAATAACATATTTACTTTACTCTAATTTTTTGACACTTTTCGAATTTTTATTTTAATGGAAATTGTTTAAATTTTTCATGGGTAATTTAACATTATTAATAATAAGAAATGGAGAAGAATGTATTGTCCCAATTAAAATTATGGTTCTCTTCTTGTCTTATTTTCAATAAATACATACCTTTTCATCGACAGTATAAGGAGAATTGACGAGACAGAGAACTGGAATGACGGTGTTGAAAAGGTATAAAAGTGGGGCTATTATGTCCTCCGACATAAAGACATAACAGAAGGCAATTATCGCTGTCGATATGAGAAATATCATAAAAAATGAAAGCAAGAATGCAAAGTATCTGTTAACAAGTTTTTGATATGTGTAAAGGGCAAGTAAATTTTGCATGCAGTATTTAATATCATTTTTTGAGAGTGTTTCTTCCTTTGTGTCATCTGTAATATTTTTGTGTTCGGAACGGATATTTTTTCGAAATAGAGAGCCAATATTATCAGAAGAAACAACTACGTCTTTAATTACATTTGTCTCTTCTTCTTCGAGTTCATCTGACAAAAACTTATTTAGGCTTGTACTTTTTAAGTTTTGACAATGGAAACACAGGCGGCTGAAAATATTACTATATAATGAAGCCATAACAATAATTATGGAATAAAACAAAGTTGACAAGGTTGCTACTAAAGTTCCGTTGATGAATGTTATTGTTAGGTAAGAAATCAGATGAAAAGAGTTTTCAAAATTATTTCTCTCATCCACTAAAATACATACGATTGTCGAGATCTGTCCTATTATTATAATATATGGAACGAGAAATGAGGCTCTCATGTTCGAATAACTTTGACGATCAATGTTAAGTTTTTCTAAAAACTGTTCCCCAAAATTCAGCATTTTGTTCATTAATGAATATTCCTTGGCACAGTAAGCAAAGATCAAAATTAAATTCATGTAGAGAAAACAGTCATATATTGAGTAAGCGAATTTTAATGTTTTTGAAGAGTCAGTTCTTTTAGCAGCTAATTTTTTAAGATAGATTAAATTATAAATGATGAATGCAATGGAAATCAAACACAGGGTTCCACTCCAAATCTTCCATCCAATTGACACTTTCCACGACAACTTAGTAAAACCTTTTCCATTATGACCACTATTATTAGGACTGGTAGAGGAAGAATTTTTGGCCTCAATGGTTTTCCATGTATAAGGAAAAACACCAAGAACTCTTATGATATTCATTAAGGTTGTATATTGTAAGTGAAAACTAGAATGCATTTTCGGAAAAAAATAAGTCTTAATGCAACTATGCTTGTATTAGAACTGAACTCTTCGCCAAAGTATTTTTGTTTGTATTGATATTGATCGCTTCTGTTACATTTGACTCAGAGGTAAAATACAATTAATTATTCAATTTAATTAAAAGGAAAATTTGTTTCAATAAAAAATTGATGTACCTTTCTTTTCTTTTTCTTTTTTTAAGTCTGGTAAATAAAGAAACATTAAGTCTTAATTAAATACTAACCAAAACAAGCCAAAATCTGGCTTTGTATGTAACAGCGGACTAATTACCGATTAAATAAATATAATACAAATTTGATAATAATAATAATAATAATAGAGATGATGATAATAATAATAATAATAATAATAATAATAATAATAATAATAATAATAATAATAATAATAATAATAATAATAATAATAAGCTTCCTCGGAGATGCTTGGAGGGTCAGGATCCAAACAATTCTCCTCATCCACCCCACACCCTGTAATCACATGAGAGTAAGCGTCTTCCCATGATGGGGATGGTGCCGCCAAGACTTTACTTCCTTGCGTTACGTTTTTTTTTTAACATTAATTTCTGCAGCCTTCGCTGTCCCTTGTCTAATTACCGCTTTGTTAAACATCATTTCTTGTTCTTAACTGAAAATAAAGTGCCTGAGTGCTCTGACAACAAGCCGTACTCATTTATCTCCTACTTTATCTACTTTGGAGTCTTCTAAATTCTCTATTTTATGGCTCAAGCTCTCTTGAAATTCTACAACTTAATTCATTTGTTCTGTCTATTTATCATCTAATTTTACTGACTATCCAAAATTCTTAGATCACTTGAGCTCCAAAATTGAACATATTCTTTCTTCTCTTTTCTTGAAATTTTCCTTTTATGAGCTTTCAACGTTCAACTCAACAACGGTCTTTATCTAGTTCTCATGATACAAGTGGTGAATTCGCCTACAACTTTTCTATTCACAACAATTTTGAGCAGTTGGCTCAACTCCCTACTTGTATTTCTGACCGTCTTGTAGATTAACTCAACGACTTGATCTTTTTTCAACCACTTATCCTTCTCATTAACCTGTTAAAGTCTTTCCTCCTCTGAGTTCATCCGATCACCTTATCTCTGTATTTTGTTCTGTCTTTTCAAGTCTTCCGAAAGAACGGTCCCTGCTTTGACTAGGAATCGTTTCTAGCACTTCGGTGCTGCTAACTGGTCTGACTTACGGCTGCACTTTTCTGATTTAGCATGGAACAATTACTGTTTTCGTGGGAGAAGTCCCTAGGAGTGTAAAAAGAGCATAACCGAGGTGATTCTCTCTTGCATGGAGGCGCACATTTCATATTCTTCCTCTTCAACTAAATCTAGCGAATTTTGGTTTAATTATGCTTTTTCTCTTATAATTCGCCGCAGGAATGCTGCTTTCAGTAATTAAGGTCGTCTTCAAATTCCAGAAATCCATGAATCTTATATTTCAACCCGGAACCATGCAAAATCTATTCTCAGTAACCTCAGAAACTCATTTCGCCATACAAAATGCAATAACCTTTCCGATTTCTCATCCTCACGCCCTTTCTGACATTTTGCAAAAAATGCCAACTCTTGCTTTGTACTTTCCTCTTCCCCTTCCCTTGTGTCTTCAAACAGTATAACTGCCGTTTTTCTTTCTGGTTAAGTTGAACTCTTCACTCAAACTTTTGTCTCTAATTCCACTTTAGACGATCCAGAAACTATTTCTTCTCTTTCAACCTTCTCCAATTTATTTCCTTACTATTGTAATTTCTTCTAAAAACGCTTTTCTTGAGATTACAATAAGAAGGAATACGGTCCTATGGCCTTCTCTCTCATTCCTCTCTGGTCTTTCTATAGTAGCTGTTGTAAAAGGCCACCGTTCTTCCTTTACATCTATTAACAGTGGTGCTCCTAATGTTTCTGTCATATTCCCAACTCTTTTTTCTACTTTTCATTACCGACCTTTTCTCTATTTTTTTATCGTTTATCCACTCTTATTCTAATGACTGCACCTTTCATTACTTCTTTCAATTTGTAAGAAGTCCCTTTCAGCAGTAGCATATTGACACAAGGAGAGTAGCCTTTTAGATATTAACCTCTGATCTCTCTTGTTATTCAAATTGGGGCAAAGAAAATTCTATTACAATGCCTTAATATTTCCTCCATAATTAGTAATCTCCCTCAAAAATTTCTTCATCTCACTACTTGACGCAACTTTCCACACAACTATGAAATCTTGAAAAACAAACGTTTCAAACCTTCGTCTGTGCTTAATATCCTCGGCGTTTCTTCTTCTTTTGATCTTTCTTTGGAAGGATCACATTGCTTCTTTTTCTGAGCAAAATTCTAAGACGTTGGGTGTTCGTACAGGAAAAAATATCAAAGTAATATCCTTTTTTGTAAAGTAAATATTAAATTTTTATTGTTCTAATATTTTCTTTGGCCACTCTGATATTTTTAAAAAATAAAAAATATTATAAAATTTAAAATTACTAAAATGAAATTTGATTTACAAATATGATTTTAAATCAAATATAGTTAAAGTTAAATTAAATAACCTAAAACCCTGAAATAATAATATGATCCCATGTCACTACTTTAATATATTTGGCTGTCACCAACTTCAATTCTTGATTTTTCTGTTTATTCAAGAAAAGAAAAGAGAGTATTTATTTTTTTTCCTGAAAGTTTGAACTTAATAGCTCTGACCTTCTATATTATATAAGAACGAACCTGCAGTTTATTCTGTCATAATATTGGCATTTTTATAACATTATAAAAGATAAAACAACAATTTATTACAGTGACCAACGAAAAAATAAGTATTCTTTTACCATTTCTAATAATAGTTTTTTATTCTTTTCTTTTTATGAGAAATTTTAAGCCCATACTGACGTTTAGGAACCAGATCCCCCATATGCCAAAAGTTTAAGAGTGCCAGTACCTGTTAATAAAGATGATTTCTTCATCATATGTTGGATTTGAAATCTTACAATTAAAGAATGAGCAAGATTTTGAATTAATTTAAGCTGAAAACAAAATTCAAAATCCAATTTCAAATTATTTTGTGAATATTTTGAGAGTGGAGAAAGGGACCCTAAAATATGTTAAATGTTAATTTATTTTCTGCAATTCAAATGTAAATTTATAATTAAATTAAATTTATCAAATATAAGTTTTTTTTATAAATAAAGGCTAAAAGCTAATAAACTTATATAATTTATTAAAGAAGATTTGGCTCAACAATAGTTGTTGCATCTAAGTATTTGCAGGAAAAAAAGTTTCATCAGTAGAAGAATTTACTTCTAAATTGTTCCTCCATGTTGTATTATAATTTAGTGAGTATTATAACCCTTCTATTTTTTCTTCAATTTATTGAATATTCTATATATATATATATATATATATATATATATATATATATATATATATATATATATATATATATATATATATATATATATATATATATATATATATATATATATATATATATATATATATATATATATATATATATATATATATATATATATATATATATATATATATATATATATATATATATATATATATATATATATATATATATATATATATATATATATATATATATATATATATATATATATATATATATATATATATATATATATATATATTATATATATATATATATATATATATATATATATATTATATATATATATATATATATATATATATATATATATATATATATATATATATATATATATATATATATATATATATATATATATATATATATATATATATATATATATATATATATATATATATATATATATATATATATATATATATATATATATATATATATATATATATATAATATATATATATATATATATATATATATATATATATATATATATATATATATATATATATATATATATATATATATATATATATATATATATATATATATATATATATATATATATATATATATATATATATATATATATATATATATATATATATATATATATATATATATATATATATATATATATATATATATATATATATATATATATATATATATATATATATATATATATATATATAAAGGAAATTTTATTAACGTAAGCAACTAATTATTCATTTTTTATATAATGATTTCTGTTAGGTGTTCTGAGTCCCCTTCGGATTCTCCTATCGCCATTCAGATTACTTGCTCTTTATAGGAGTGTTGTTTGCCACTGTATAAAATACGCCTCGAACATCTTAGGTGGTTCCATTCATCTAGCTTTCCTCGAAAAGATGTGGTCTAAGGTTTACGTCTTATAAAATCCTTAGCTATACTAATTCTCTACAATTTCTTTCTGCTCTTTGAATTGTTGCATCACTCTCTATATACTGTAGCTTTTGCAACAGACATTGCTCTTCTGAACTCTGTCTGTCTTCTGAACGCTGTCTCATCCTTTCTCTTTCCAACTCTCTGAGCACAAAATTACACAGCTATACTCAATCTTACATACATTCTACAAGTAAAGTCTGGAACACTTCCTTTATCTATTATTCTAACTTTTTGAACTTAAACATCTTCAAGCACTGTGTATTGTGATATGTCTGCCTTTAAAAACCACGATTCTGAAATTTCCCCAACTCTGGGTGGAAAATGGTAGCAGTCACGGAACCATGGAAGGGGAGGCAGAACATACACAGTCTTTCTAAGAATTATATTTTCTCATCCTGAGGCGTCCAAGTGATATTTTAGAAATTCGAAAGCAAAAACTATTGTGAAAAAAAATTACATTAACTTTTGAGAGTTTCTACTTCAACTTCTTTGCTATATTCAAAAACGTTTTGATCAGCGGGTTTTATGAAAAATTACCTAGTATTACCAATATATCTGACCAAATAGACGAAATAGAATCTTTTTAAAAGTGAATAGATGCTAATTAGATAAAATTTTCAAGTTTTTAAATTTATTTTTAAAGATGCTGTTGAGGAGGCGCAGCTTGTTGCCAGAGATTCACACTCAGTATTTTAAGATATTGGGAGCCCAAATCAGGTACAAACATATTTTTCTTTTTACATTTAATAATTTGATAGTATTTGAGATTAAATTTATTGAATAACAAAGGAAGGTTTTTAAAATAAAAATATAAAAAGTTAAATCGTTTTCAATAGAGAGGACAACAAAGTTTATTTTGTCACACAGAAAAGTCGATATTATTCCGAGATGAAATATATATATATATATATATATATATATATATATATATATATATATATATATATATATATATATATATATATATATATATATATATATATATATATATATAGGCACAAGTCCTTTTGAGGAAGCCATTTCGTATGCTGGGTATAATACCCAATTTAAGTTTTTTAGCCCAAAAATTCTCGTAAAAAAACATTTTTTAAAACATCTTACTTTGAACCCCAGTAAAAATTTTGTGGATCCTCAAATTGCACCTTACACCCAAAATATAGAGGCTACATGGAGTTTACTTAAATATAAAAATTAAAAAAGTATATATATATATATATTATTTATATATTTTTTTTATTATTTTCAATTTTTTTTTCAGAAATGGCTTCCTCAAAAGCACTTGATATATATATATATATATATATATATATATATATATATATATATATATATATATATATATATATATATATATATATATATATATATGGGGCGGTTCGTTACGTGGTTGCAGGTTTGTGAACCATCACTATATGCAACTGTTATTTATTAATTCTTACTTCTTATTTTTTTTAACCGGATTAAATATTTTATAAATTACATCTTATTGTAAAAACACTCCAGTGAAGCGTTATTTAATGTAAAAAAAAGTCATACAATTTTTGATTAGCTATTCCAAACGAGGAAATTACTGTGTGATTGCAAACATTTTGCAAACGCATCCTTTAATATTACGGACGAGAGAATTGTGTGTGCACACTTGCCGCTTGAGTGTTTCTATTAGTACGATATTATTATTATTATTATTATTATTATTATTATTATTATTATTATTATTATTATTATTATTAATATTATAAAAAGGTTTTCATTGTACAAAGGTTCTGCAATATTTTAGAGCAAAATGTTACTTATTGGGCATAATATGCACCTAATCCGACAAAATTATAAAGGTTAATTTTTAATTTTTTGTACATTAGGAAGGCATAATTTTTTCCTGCCCTTCAATCTCAGTATGCATGCTACAAATAATTTTGTTACCCACACGAGTTACTATATACTCCGTCAATCCCGTATTCTTTATGACAAATATAAGCAAAATTCACAGCAGTAAACAGTTTCACGTTGTTAATCATGTAGAGAGGATGTGTTTACTTATTTTATAATTTTTTTGCCTGATATATGTAAAAAAATAGTTGGCTTACAAGGAAAAGGATAAAAAATGTAAATTTTTTGAAACTTTTTAAGATGAATTGTTTACAGTATATATACAGGGTGATTCAAAATTATGGTAAAAATTTTTCGTAACTGATAAGACAGGCAAAAATAAAGGTAAAAGTTCCTATAAAAGTATGACGTAATGTGCTTAGTTTTCCGTCTGGCTGTCTGTATTTGTTTGTTACTAAATATTTTGTATCTACAAAAGCAAGTAAGTTACAAACTCTAAATTTAAAAATGGCGGAAGTTAAAAGTATTTGAGGTACGAATAACTCATTCGGAATAGCAAGTGTAAATAAACATATTATTATTGTATGATAAGTTTAATTTTGTACAACATAAACATACGGTATCTAAAAGACCTAAAAATGATATCAAAAGACTAAAGATGATGTTGAAAATGACCTCCGTTGTTCCCAATGCACGAGTCCAGGCGTCTTCTCATCGATTGTTGGACCCGTTCAAATATTCCAGGAGTCTGTTTGATCGTTTCAATTCCGTTCATAACCCTTAATCGTAGGTCTTCAACGGTGTCGATTGGAGAAGAGAATACCAAGTTCTTTAAATGTCCCCAAAGGTAATAATCCAAAGGATTTAGATCTGGTGACCTTGCTGGCCACGGAACTGGGCCACCTCGACCTATCCATTGATTGGGAAAGGTGTCATTCAGGTGTTCACGAACTGCAGCACTAAAGTGTGCAGGAGCCCCATCATGCATAAACCACATGTTGTGGCGCAACTGAAGAGGTACATCATCAAGCAAGGTACGGAGCTCATGTTTCAAAAAGTTTAAGTAGATTATGCCATTAAGCCTGGGAGGAAGCTCGAACATAAGTAGATGATCATTTAGAATTCCTGCCCAAATATTTACTGAAAACTGATGTTGTGAACGATTCTGTTTGATGTCATGAGGATTCTCGTCAGCCCAAATGTGTTTGTTATGAACGCTAACGATAGCTGTTCTTGTAAAGTGAGCCTCGTCGGTAAATACAACCTTCGATAAAAAGTCTGAGTCTATACGTTTGTCCAAGCACCATTGACAAATAACAACACGAGGAGCATAGTCAAGTGGCAATAGAGTATGCACCTGTTGGACGTGGTACTGGTGTAACTGTTGCTCGTGCAGTAAGCTCCAAATACTAGATTGGTTCGAATTAAACTGTAGTGACAATTCTTGCATGCTCTTTTCAGTATGCTCAGATATTTCATTAAGAACTTATTCTTCTAAATCAACAGTCCTAGTAGATCGGGGTCTGCCTGCATTAGTGTGCTCTTTGGACTGCAAATAACCTGTTTCAGACAGGCGTTGATGAATAGTGGCAAAAAAACCTTGAGCTTGGACAAATTCGGTTGGGATATTTCTCTTGGTACAAACGTCTTGCTGCAGAACTATTGCAGCGTCCCATCCCATACATTAAATGCATGTCAGCTAGTTCAGAGTATGAATACACGTGGTATATATATATATATATATATATATATATATATATATATATATATATATATATATATATATATATATATATATATATATATATATATATATATATATATATATATATATATATATATATATATTGCAAGTTATGTATTTAATTTATGGATTAATGATTATGCATCAAAAGTGCTTAAATTTTCTTTCTTTTATAATTTATATAGAGGAATATTGTTTTCTTATAATGTTGTATAAAAATTTAAATGGTTGAAAATTAAAAGGAATTGTCTTTTCTGTTTTCTCTTTTGTCTATAACCATCAAATTGCATTAGATTAAAGCTCAATTAAATTTTGTTGAAGATTTGATTGAATATATATTAGGAATTCTAAACTCTAACAGTTCTATATTGGATAAATTATATTAATGAAGATCAGATTCTTGTATTACCCTATATGAAATCTTGAACCAAATATTAAGGAAGTTATATTTCTAATATATAAACTACTTTAAAGTTTTTTAACACAGTAAGAAGGAACTAATATATCTGTTATATCATTATGTATCAAAAAATATGACAAAATAAACAAATAAAAAAAAAAAAGTTTTATTATTTTAAAAAAAAATCAAAAAAATCAAAAAAATCATTGATTTTTTTATTTTTTTGACTTTTTTAAAAAAAATCAAAAAAATCACCAACCCTGCTAAAAACCCACCGGTATCTCAACCTCTTGTAAATCGTCCTACTCGAAAGAGGTTGCGCCTGGAGTCATCCCACAAGGGATGATTTTAAGTTTTAAATCGTTGAGTCGTAGACTCGAGTCTCGAGCCTCGAGGTAGAGAGCTGGCTCACATCTAAGGTCAGATCTTGAAGAATGAAATTGTTTACAGCTTCTCTATTTGTGTTATTTGTAAAAAAAAAATTTTACTTTCCTTTAAACAGTCGTCAAATATAGCAGAAATTAATAAGATTACATTCAATTAAATAGGTAATGCTTTTGAAATAACCATACAGTAACTCAACCTCTATTAAAAAAAATTCAAAGGAGCTTCTTATTGATTAGTCTAGTGAAGAGTTATAAATGAATCTTAATTTGTGTATTAAAAAATCAGTAAAACTTTTTACATTTGTTGGCAGAAAAGTAAAATGAAAACTGAGTTGCTTTTTTTTATTAAGGAAAAATTTATGCTACGATCGTTTTTAAAAACAATAACATTTCACTCCCGAGATGCACAAAACCTATTTTCTCAGTAGAAAATACTGAAATGTTATTGGTTCTTGTTCCTTCTTTATAGCACTTGCCATTAATATCTCTAACTTTTTTCGTTGTCTTTTCCTCGAGTTGTTCGTGGCCGCTTCGCATCTGTGATTCCAATGTTAGATCAAACTTTTGGCGAAACAGTTTTCTTCTTTCCTCACTCTAAACGATTTTGTTTTGGTAACATTTTCGTTTTTGTCTTTTCAACACATGACTAATAATGTACTTTCTTCTAAAGATACAATTTCTTCTCTCTTTCTTAGACTTTAAGCTTTCAAAACCACACCTAATCCACCGAGACGAGAAATTCATAATTTTCAGCAGAAGGAATTTTAAAAAAGTTTATAACTTTTATTGCAGGTATAAAAATATTTCATCTAAAAATATTTATTTCTCATTTCAAAAATATGTATACAGGATAAGAATATAAAATTTTTGTTAGCTGTCTTCAATTAGTCTATTTTTCTAAAAAATAAAACTAAACATAAACGGGGTTAGGTTTTGATATGCGAGCATCCATATTTTACAGTAGAAAACGCCTTCCTTTCAGCAGCTTCCAAGGGAGAAAAACCCATAATTTCTTCCCACAGAATACCTGCCATAGCAAAAAATGGGAAGCTGTAGTGACAGGATCAGAAACCCGGCTACGTAAAAAGAAGCTGCTCAAGTAGCCAAGGCTACTCCTTGCACAGAACCATAGAACGAAAGAAGATTCTAGAAGAGCAGTACCTGACAGGGATCAATCAGCCTACAGGGTTGGACGGTGATGATAATGATGATAAAAACAATCTCTCAATTTAAAGTAATGAAAATATATTTTTGTTTTGATACACACACAAGTTTCGATCATAATATACGTACTACTTGAAAGAGAACCACTCCAAAAAAGCTGACTCAAACAGTATTTTCATTGTATTTGCAATAATTTTATTAATTCAAAATGTAAACTGCAATTAAGAAACTCATTTTTCATTCAGGTAATTATTATTATTATTATTATTATTATTATTATTATTATTATTATTATTATTATTATTATTATTATTATTATTATTATTAACTTTCATTACCTTTATAAGTTTTTCATATTGGGTAAGTATGACGTTATCAGTCGAACTATTCATTAAAAATGCAAATAATTACTTAGAGCATTGAACTAAACTTAATTATTCAAGAGTTAAAACAACAAGAATAATTAGGGCTTTGTTCTCCATATATGAAATGACAAGAGATAATACTCACATACTCTCTCTCTCTCTGTATATATATATATATATATATATATATATATATATATATATATATATATATATATTATTCATTACACCATATCCCGGAAGATGCAGGGTGGCATCGGCTGCAGAAACTTCAAATTCCTGCAACCGTACGTGGGAAGAAAATACTGGTAAAAAAGGTTCCCAGCCTTTAGAACCATGCGAAGAATTATATATATATATATATATATATATATATATATATATATATATTATATATATATATATATATATATATATATATATATATATATATATATATATATATATATTATATATATATATATATGATGTATCAAGTTCACTGTTTCTATTTCATTTCCTAATCGTGCGGATGAGCACACGGACCCATACACAAAACATCGAATCGACTCGCATGGGAGTGTGTATATATATATATATATGGTCTTTAACATATCATGATTTTCTCTGTATGAACTATCGATCTTACAAGTTTTGTCCTGTAGCATCCTTTAATATATATATATATATATATATATATATATATATATATATATATATATATATATATATATATATATATATATATATATATATATATATATATATATATATATATATATATATATATATATATATATATATATATATATATTAGGGTTAAAACATACCTTTTTTTAAATTTGTCAAAACTACGCTGTGCACAGACGTCAGTATCACTGTCTGATACTGTGTGCAATATTTCAAAGTTATGCAACCCCCCTTCCTACCCCTCGCACACATTACTCCACTTTTACGTAATTTACTCCCAATCTCCTGTTTAGTTATGTAAGTCACACAACATATTCACACACATTTTCACACATACATACATAAACACTCGTGCGCAAATGGGGATGCTAAAAGTAAGTTTTTGTAAATTTCATTTCAGCAAATATTGTTAGGCATCATCTATTTATTATGAATAGAGAGCAAGTACTTTCAAAAGGTTCAGCAACTGCTAAAGTTGCTTATAGAATTGTTGCAAGGGACGTGGAATCCATCTGGAGAAATTTTTCCTTTCTAAATATAACACTTGAAAGAATATTTTTCAGAATTCAAAGGCTTATAGAATAAGCTTCAAAACTAAATAAGATCCCACAAAACAGCTAAAAGGAGGAGTTTTAAAACAAAGTGAAATCATATGATAAGGTGTTTGACATTTGCACATGAAACTGTTATAATAAAAAATTGGAAAGAAGTCATTGTAGATGAAAAATTAGAATACCTATTATTGAATGGGAATCCTTTTTAGGTCAAAAACAAAGTAAAACTCTACTTGATATTTTTATCACCAAAGTGAGGAAAATTAATTGAGTGTGATGAGTGGATTTTCCAAAACATTTAATCCTTTCATCCATAGTAATACGTTACCAACGTAAATATAGTACAACAATGCTTGCATATAAATGATGAACAATTACACGAGATGTTCCCTTAAATGCCTACAAGCAACAAGCTAAAATTCGTTGAATAAACATCGAGTAGGGAATAAGTTTTGAAGAAAT